>PVKZ01003219.1:0-149370 GCA_004027375.1 Macroglossus sobrinus
GTGAGTAGTGATAAAAACTTGCACTGGAAAAACCCAAGGAAAACCAAGATCTCTGGGGAAAATTAGAAACGATCTCGTACATCAAAGGCCTCCAACGGCTTCTCAGTAAGCATGTTACAGAAGAAAGAGCACTGTCATGGGAGTAAGGAAATAAACTCTCCTTCCGTCTCTGTCACCAATTAATTATGCGACTTCAGAAAATTAATTTAATCTCAATGGGCCTATTTCCTCACCTTAAATAAAGGAGAGGACGAGAAAATACCTAAGGTTTCCTCTAAGCTCTAAAATCCCTTGAATACAAACAAAACATGTTTTTTAAAAGCTCACATTAGTATTTAGAGTACCAGAAGGTCCAAAAGGTAGATATTACTGAAGGTTCTAGAGTTTTTCACCAGCTCTATAGACTCCTGTGTGATGTGAACACAAACCGGGGACCCTTCCTTAAAGAGTTAACATTATCAAAAAGGGCAAAAGTTGTCTGCCTGCCATATTCCTTCAACCTTATTTTTCTAAACTATTACTCCCCTCTCTCCAACCCATACTATTATAAACATACAGTTCATAGGCAAACTGTAATGATCAGGGAACTAGAAATTACAGAAATAAGGAATTAAGTATACAAATGTCAAGGGATGAGAGAATAAATGAACTAAGAAAACACTTAAATTATTGATATTTTTGAATAGGTAATATGTATGTGGTACAAAAGATTCAAAAGGGATACACAATTAAAAGCAAGCGAACAGAACAGTTTTCTAAGGGATAAATCAAAGAGGGCACTTGGAGGACTTCAGTGTGTACTGTGCTGTTTCTTAGGTTGGGTAATGTGTCCGTGGGTTTGTGTACTGTATACATGGTTGTTGTAATACATATTCTATACATTCTCTTGTATTTATGGGGTATTCCACAATCATAATAAACTTAAAACAGAACTCATTGTTTTGTGGAACAAAGGCTTTTCCACCCCAATCCCCCAGCTCTCCATCCCCCGCTTCCCTGAGGTAGTCACTGTTACTGGTTTGTTACGGTCCTTCCAGTGATATCCTATACACAGACAAGTGTGGGGGCGGGGAGCTAGGGCATCTGTGTGTGTGTGTGTGTGTGTGTATTCACACTTATGTGCACGAGACAGAAAAAACAAACCGACTCCCCAACTGTGCCTCATCAGTCAGGTGCATGTCACGTGACCAGAGCAAACCCAGGGAACTGCTTCAGTCCTTTTCTCTACAAGGGAACTCGGTCCTGCTGCTGTCGAGCTGTGAACTAAGAAGACGGCACTGACTGAATGCAGGACAGGGCCTGCCCGGTCAAAGCCTTGCATATTAGCTGTCAAGAGCTGAGTCCTAGCATTCCTCTGCTCTAAAATACATCGGATCGTACAGTGCTCCAATATCCCTTAGTTTCAGAAATCCCAAATGTCCATCTAAGGTCATTAGTTTTCTAATCACGATGATCTAAATAGGTTTCCATAGTGGTGATAGAGGCTTTACTCTGCTAATTGTAGCTGGATCAGAACACTTAGATTGAGCAAGACACATCAGAGGAAGACAGACAAGGGCACACTGTACATCCTGAGATGTGGAAGAATTTTAATTTTGAAAGCCATGCTTTCAACAGCACCTGCTTTGGACAATGATTGGCTAAGACACAGAATGGTGGTTAGACGACTCATTTCTTAATGCAAAACATCTCAAAATACTTGGATAAAATCTTGATTTAAAAGGCTTATGCCTGTCTATGGCCACAGCACCCTAAGCGTGCCCAATCCCATCTGATCTCAGAGGCTAAGCAGGGTCAAGCCTAGTTAGTACTTGGATAGGAGACCACCTAGGAATACCAGGTGCTATAGGCATTAAAAAATAAATAAATAAATAAAAAATAAAAGGCTTATGCCTATTTATTAGGGGAAGTATGCCAAACCAGATTTCTTCATTCATTTAAAAAAAATAGTGACTGATGGTCTACATATACCAATGTCAGGAGCCAATATACAGATAACTATATTGCTTTTAAGAAGCTAATAATCTAATTAGGGAGGCAGGTAAAAATGATAGTGTGCATTGTAAAGACTATAGGAACGGAGAGAAGGAAGGGCTGACTCTACCATGAGAGGTTTCACAAAAAGGCAGCGTCTGAACTGGATCTCAAATGGTGCACCAGCAGCAAGCGAGGTTAAAGTCTTTATATGCAAGCATGCTTCACCAAAATCCTCACACTCTGACTGCTAAAGGAAAACTGTTAATAAATATACAATGTACCCTTTGATATAATATACAGTATGCTAAGTTTAATTTAGGGTAAAGATTTTGCATCTTGTACCTTGTCTAAAAGGGTTTAATTACTTTAAAAATCTCATTAAACAGTAGTTTCACCTATAAAGCATATATATTCATGGAAGTCCAATTATTTTATTGCTAGAAAACCTATGGCTCACACAGATAGTCTAAATGTCTTGACTTTTTTTTTTTTAATGGTTGGCTTTAGTTTATAAAGCTTCGTAACAGATGCTTTTTCAATTCCTATATTAAACACAGCTGTCATATTACTGTTATAATCCATAACTTATTCTGAAGGCTTTAGCTTCAGAAGAAAACAGTTAACAACTTCACAAAACCAATACATCACTAAAGTTTTTGAACATTTAGGAATCACAACTATTGGAGAAATTAATTAGTTTGCTATTACTACTTCCTATACCCAGTTTCTCTACTTTTACACACACACACAGGCAAAAGAAAGAGGTCCATGTGCATGCTTTTCTCTGTAGACCTTTCACTCTACCTGTATCCAACACCCTTGTCAATTTCATCCATCCTTGTCTTACATACTATTATCCTTTGAAAATTTTATGAAGTAGTTGGTCCAACAGATGGGTGGCTAGCCCTGCCCAACATATGTCGTAGGAAAAACAGCTCTTAGGCAAGACAAGGAAATGTTACTAACCCCCTTTCCTTTATCTGGCTGAGAACAGTGAGACCCTCTTAGGGGAAAACAATTATCTTTCAACCTTTATTAAGAAAAACTACTGGACTGAAATCATCTGCAAGTAACAGGGTTAATCAAAGAAGGGAGAAAGAGTACATGCTAACATGTACTCCCTGAGATAAAAATATGTCCTGGTTCACAGACAGCAGAGAACTAGAATGTTACAGAAGGGAAAAAATAATCCATGTCAGTGTAATTGGGAGCTATTTCATCAAAGACAGATGGGAAACATTCAGATAAGCACATTATCTTGTTTAGAACACAGAGCTCCACAGATCTGGGGGAGGAAAAGGAAAGGCGACCTGGAATGCAGCGCGTATATGAACAGAAAAACGCAACTACGAAATGACTCGTGGTCTTATGTGAGAAACCAGAAGAACAAAACAGTAGCAATATCATTCCTCTTTGCCCCTTCCCTGTCCATAAAGCTTCACATGATAACATCTGATCCGGTCTTCAGATGGATATCTGTCTTTCAACATACTATCTAAGCGCTCCCCAAGGAGAACAGTGAGACCAAGGCTGCCAAAGACAGTATCTGTGAGGACCAAGGAGTCTCATTCTCCCTTGAGTGAAAAGATGCTGCCTTTTCATCTCCCAGGGGATGAAAAGAGGTCCCCAAATGCCACTTGTATGAATCCTTCAAGATATGCTCTGAAACAGGAAAACACTAGACTACATTTTAGCAGAAATCTAAAAATAACAAAAGAACATTCCCTATTTTTAGATATCTTGCTTACAAGTTTAAAAACACTAAAAGTAAGTGAAACAAAAACAAACTAGAATTTTAAAATGTTTTAAAAGATACTTTTGAATTGGGAAAACCGCTTTTAAAGATAAAATTTCAAAAATCCTGCATTCTTTCTGTTTTACTGCCCCCTTACTAAAACTTCTCCTCTCCAAAACTCAGTGTCCCAGTCCTATGTGTTATCAAGAGCATTTCCAAAGGACCAAAAGATGATCTAGAAAGGTTATATCACAAAGAGAAAGGACAGCTAAGCAAAACTTTTTAAATATGCTTTCACGACATAAAAACAGAGTACAGATTAGTGCTTAAAGACAGTAATGTATAAAGCAGCAAAAGCAATTTAATTATCTACATTAAAAACAGTGACACAGACTATAAAATAACTGATTCAAGGAAAATAGTTATTTTTTCCCACACAGGTCTCCTCACCGAACTGCAGTACACATCCAATTCAAAAGCTATGTCTGAATAACTAGAACTGGCAATTTAAAAAAATCCTATTAATATTTTTACAATTAAAAAAAAAAACAGAAAATGCAGTATAGTTACTGGATCATTTATATTTATCCCCATCTATCTATCTTCCTTCCTATCTCCGTCCAATCCTAGTACAAATATGCCCGTTTTTTAAGAAACCTGTGGCAAATAGGATTTGCAGGAAATAAGGAAATTACCAGACTGTACAGCCATCATTAACATCTCGGGTTCCAGTAGAGTCATGACAGATTCTTCTCAGAAACAACAGCCCGCAAATATTAGGGAAAAAATTCAAAGTTGCAGAAGAAAGGTGTTGTCTTCACAGGCTACCGGAGCGTTCATAAATTCAGTCTTCTGCCTTATGCTCAAATCTGACTGTGAGAACTCACTCTCCTCCTCAGCGCAGTTATCAGTCTGTCCACCCTTCGGGCAAGTCAAGATGGCAAGTCAGAGTTGAATTACTGCCGACAGGAAACCAAAAAGCTCTCAAGTTAAGACATATGAAGTGTGGTTAGAACAGTAAGTAAACTCCTCCCCTTGCTATTCATCTGGGAAGGGGTGGGGGCGGCGGGAAGGAGAGAAATACAAAAACAGATCTTCAGAAAACCAATCAACTGCTTTTCCCCCCTCTTTTTTTTAAGAAGAGAAGATGAGGTTTTGCTCAAAATCTTAGTATAAGTGACTCTAATGCTAATGCAGCTTAGAGCAACAAATTAAACACAATTCAAACAATTCAGTCTTATAAAAGAAACAGCCCAGTTACTGAGCCATTTAATGGGAGGTGGGGATGAGGATTGGGCACACAAAAACACATACATACAAATAAATATGTATGGTAAATCAGTTTCAGAAAGAGATCCAACAGCTTTTTCATCTGTGATATTTATAGATAACAGGCTAAGGAAGTTAAATATTTAACCACAGAAGCTCAACTATTTCTCCGCCCCCACTCCAATTAAAATATCTGTTTCAAAAAGTCATCTGAATACATTCCAAAGTTGTCATTTGTCTTTCATATCTGCCAAATCCCCTATTGGAGCCCCAGACGTGCTCCTGTGTGAGACCTGTGATCTGGGAGCAGACAGCTTAGTGACGTTATCTGACTTTCCTAAAATGCTCTGTGATCTTGCTGGATGTATGGAATACATAAGACAACAGTTCCTATTTATAAGAGTTTCCCTTTCCTGGTAAAAAAACTCAATTCTTTTGCTACTATCAGAGCAGGATCTTCTGAATAAGCATGAACATGGGCATTTTACCTTTCGTTGCAAAAAAAAAAAAAAAACAAACCTAAAACCCTTTCAAATTAAAGCAATTTTCAGTTATCCAAAATTAAAAGCTCGTTCCCTTCACAGTACGTTTTACTGATATTCATAATAAGGATATTTTGGTGTTTTTAAAGCATGATTTGACTTTTAAACAGCTGAAAACCAGAAATCCATGTTTACAATGTTCACCTAGAATTCCTCAGTCTTTTTGGTTAGGTGGCAGCCTGTATCTTGAAAGCCTGCTGCCGCAGACTCAGACTGGTGAACGTGTGAGTGCTTACGGAGTCAAACCAATGGTCAATGAAAGCACTAGGACACCTTAAAAGAGAAAACAGTCTCAGAATGATTGAGGACAACATTTCGTTATTAGGAAAGAGAGAGCAATGCAGATTTGGGGTGGCAGAGATTCTGTGGAGGAGAGCAAAACTTCCTTTCTTTCTCACTCCAAGAACATCATGTTTAAAAGAAAAGCCAGAAAAGCTCTATATAGAACTGTGGGAATGACTCAACAGGCAGCAGAGTGGCAGCCAGTGTGGGCTAACTGCTGCTCCGGGAAGAGAGAAGCATTCTCACTGGTCCCTGCTGGCAACCAAGCTCTCAAACTGTCTTGCAAAAAAATGGGTAAATTTCAACTCTTCAACTGTGTTAGTCTGGTCAGAGGTTAGCAACTAAAGGAGAAGCATCCCTAAAAGGCTGAGTCATTCTTTTGTCCCTATGTGGGCTGTACAATCTGCTGTGTAAGGGTTTTTCAAATGAAACACATTCTCACAGTTCTGTACTTACAGGAAAAGAAATATAAATTATAAGATTCCTGCACAGAAGATGGTAGGAAGGGCAGAGAGCTGTTTCCCTCCTGTCAACACTTCTCTTTGCTGAATGAGAGTGCTCAGAAGGCCATAACCATACTCTCGCCCTACGGAGATACTGACAGCCATGGTGGTGGTAGCAGTAACACCACGTTTCAACTGACCTGTTAACTTTTGCACAGCAATTCCACACCCATTATCTATCTCATTTGCACTCTGGGATAATAGGAGCTAAAGAAAAGAAAACCAGTTTTGAAAGCAAAAATCTAAAAAATTAACCTTAAATTAAAAAAAGCAACATAGAGGTGGTTCCATAGAGTAGTGGTTAGCATGTCTGCTTTACACGCAGAAGGTTCTGGGTTCAAGCCCCAGAGGAGCCATGGCCCATACCCCGGGTGCACCAGGCACCTCCCCAAGTGTGCCAAGCCCCGGGTGCGCAACCAAGCAGGTAGGAGAAGACATCCTGCCTTCAGAGATCCAGGTCTTAAGGGGAGATAGCAACAACATCCGTAGGTCAGGGGTAGAAGTGGGAAAGAAGGGAATTAAAAAAAAAAAAAAAAAGCAACATAATCTTTTCCTACTGCTAAGATGTTGCTTTTACCCTGAATTGTACCAGCAGGAGGAGAGAAAGACAGGTTTCACAATTGTAGAAGTCTGAACTCCTATGGCAGCTTCGGTTCCATTGTTTTTTGGGCAAATTAGCAAGATTTCATAGAAAGAATCAAAGTAAACTTTGACAAGGCTCTGCACAGTGAACATAATTTTCAAGTTAATGGCACCAAAGGAAGTACCTTAATTTCCAATAAAATAAAAGCTCTTTTTGCTTTTCATTGTAATTCTATAGCTAATCAACACAAGTTTAATATGATCTACAGTCTTTATTAATCTACTCTAAAGGGACCTGACTACTCCAAGACATCAAGACAGTCCATTCACAGAGCCTGCCTACCCCCACCAGCCCTCAAAGGCCTTAGGTGTTCATATCAAGGGGAACCAGACAGCTTCTTTTCCTACTTGACCTTCTTACTGGATCTGTTATAGTTTCCGGATTTTTCTGGAAATTTTCCATCTCTTTTATTTCGTTTTAATTAAGTTTATTGGAGTAACATTGGTTAATACAATTATATAATTTTCAGGTGTACATTATAATTTAACATCTGTACATTCTATTGTGTATTTACCACCCAAAGTCTAGTTTCCTTCAGCTACCATATATTTGACCCTCTTTACCCCATCTACCGCCCCACTCCTCCCCACTCCCTACCCTCTGGTTACCACTAGTCTATAGCCCATGTCCATGAGTCTCTTTTTGTCCTGCTCCTTTGTTGCTTTTAGGTTTATATCCCACATATAAGTCATATCATGTGATTCTCAACTTTTTCCATCTGGCTTACTTCACTTAGCATGATTATCTCGAGTTCCATCCATGTTGCCACAAATGGCTGTATTTCATCTCTTCTTACGGCTGGGTAATATTCCATTGTATATATGTACCACAGCTTCTTTAGCCAATCATCCATCATGGGACACTTCAATTGCTTCTGTGTCCTGACCACTGTGAATAATGCTGCTATGAACATTGGTGTACAAATATCTTTATGGATATGAATTTTTAAGTCTTTGGAGTAAATAAATACCCAGTAGAGGAATTGCTGGATCATATGGTAGATCAAGTCTTAGTTTTTTGAGGAACCTCCATATCTCCTTGTTTTCCTTAAAAGAATCCTACTTTCCTACCTCTGACCTTTCCTCTCAAAATCCTAAGCGGCTCCTCTTTCTCTGCCCCACTCAGAAGCCTCTCTTTTCTCTTCTACATATTCTCCCTGGGCAATCTCCCCCTTTCTCAAGGTTACCATCACCTACATACTGAAACATAACCAGCTCTGACTCCACCTGTAAGCTACCAACTACGTATCTCTATCTGGAGATCTTAAACTCAGTATGTCCAAAAGCAACCTTCTGATGTCATCACCCTGCTCCAACCCTTCAAGACGCATGGCTTCCAGATTCCCTGTCTTAGGTAACAGTACTCAGGTCCCGAACCATAAACTTAGACTCCCCTCCCTGCAGCCCCAAACATCAAGGATGACTAATTATCTCATAATTTATTTTTGAATCCATCCTTTTTGTTCCATCCTCACAACCAGTGCTTTATTCGGGTTCTTCATAATTCTTGTCTGGAACATAACAACAGCTTTCTAAAAACATTAAAACAGAAAAGTTCAAATACACACAAAGGTAGAAAGAATGGCATAATAGGCTGCTTATGTCCCCCATCACTTAGCTTCGAAATTTATCCACACATGTCCCCCCAACACACACACAACTGAATCACTCTGAAGCCCATTCTAAGCATCATCTAATTTCATCTTTATTGTGTATATATAAAAGATGAAAACTATTTTTAATATAAGGATAATACCATTACCACCCCTAAATTTAGCCCTTAATATCATCAACTCTCCAATCAATGTTCAAATTTTCTCAACTGTCTCAGGGTCCACACATTGCATTTTCATTGATGTGTCTCTTAAATCTTTTATTCTATAGATTTCCCCCTTCCTCTCTTTTCTTGTAGTTTATTTGCTGAAAAAACCAGGTTGTTTTTCCACGTTTTGGGTTTTGCTAACTGTATCCCCATGGTGTCATTTAACCATGCTCCAGCCCCTATGTTTCCAGTAAATTATGAGTTTGATCCAATTCAGGTCGAAGTTTTTCATGACAATGATTCACGGGTGGCACTGTGTACTACTCAACAATAGCTTAACTGTGTTCCTTTCTCTCCAGCCTTGCTTCGATTAAAAACCATCCTTATTACCAACTGATTCTTATTCATCCTTCAAATCTCAGTTTAAGTCCTACCTTCCCCAGAAAGCCTTCCCTGATCCTGGCACTCTCCCAACCCTCCTCAGACCCTCCATGAATATGCTAAGTACCCCTCTTTTATGCACCCCCAGAACCTGTGCCCACCTATATTACTGGTCTTTACCACACGACTTAATGCCTCTGCATTAACAGATCTAGCAGTGTCTGACATGTGAAAGCATTTGTATATGTATGCCAAATAAAATGAAAAGGCCTATTTATCGCAGAAAATTCTAACAGCATGGGGAAAGTTCATAACAAAAGAATCCCTACCTACCCAAGAAAGACAGGTAGTCTGCTACAATTTCCATCTGAACACATGCTGAAGGTGGTTATTTAGAGAACTACATGAGGGAGACTAATTATCCACAGCATTGAAGTACAGAGTTCACATAAATCAGGACATTCACAATAATACCCTCAGCAACAAAAATGCCCAAATTGTAGGGGATAGTAAGAAACCAGAGGAACAGAGAGTCCACTTCACCTACAAAATAAGCAATCCTTTAACTCTGGATAGCTGTCAACCTCACTAACAACTGATATCAATTTGTATGGTGGACAGTAGCATAGACAGGTTACACAAAGGGACAAATGCCTTCTTATCCCCTCTGTGGGATTTCAGGACACTAAAATGTAACCTTGCTTCTGTGTCCATTTCTGATTTGGGTTCTCACAAGTGCACGTATGAGTTCAATGAGGTTCAGCTCCACCAAAATCTAAACATCATACTGAAACTTTACAGGCTCTAACCAGTTAACTCTCTCCCGAGACACCTAGTGCTGGGGAAAGTGAAACACTCAGAAGATAACACAGGTCAGCACACAGGCAAGTTGTTACAGGTTCTGAGCAGCTTCTATGTCCCGTGACCACAATCTACTACTGATGAAAGCCCGATCAAGACCTGCAGACCTTGGAGGATCACACATGACCATAGATATGCCATTCCTTGGCCCCAGGATGGATGAAGGCTGTATTTTCAGCTAACTTTTAAAAATATAGTAAACGTTAACGGCTATGATAGCCACACATAAAAACAGTCAACTTGTTCACACTGTATGTCCGAAATACTGTCATCCTGCACAACGCTAATGCCTATGGGGACACAACGACAGAGATGAACGGGAATGTCACCGCTTTCACCCTCCAGAGTCTCGTAACGAAGTAAGACAGAAATTTTACCCAAGAATTTAAAAAAATAAAGTGATAAATAAAAGTACAAATTGCTGAACAAATAAGAAGTGGCAGCAATTTGTTCTGGTTACAAGAGACTTGGATTGCTTCTCAGGGGAAGGATGATGTGAGCTGGCTCTTAAAAAAATAAAGGCACCAGAATTTATCAGTTTCTTTTCAAACTCCCAACTCCACAGACTTGTATACCCATGAATCATAAAATAAACAAAGCCAAAAGAAACCCAGTCTCGACCTAATCCAGGCCCTTATCCAGAGTGTTAAGAGTGAGAGACTTATAAGAAACTCTTCTACAAATTCCTAACAAGTGGTTCCCCGTCTGTAACTAGAGCACTTGTAGAGGAACCCTAAAAATAATGTTTTAGTGGGCAAGAAAATGAAGCGAATGGTCGAAAACAATGAAACACTGCCTGGCTGCAAACATCGGGGAAAAGTTCTGCCTTGCTAGTAGAAAAGAAATGCAAACTGAAATGAAGACATTCAGCAGTCATTTACAAATGAGCTATCAACACTAATAAGTGACTCAGGCGCTCATACGGAGTTGACAAAAGTATACACTGGTAGGCCACTTTGGAATGGAATGGGACAATGTACTTCTCAAGAACCTCAATTCTTAATGAGGCCTACAAAGGCCTGTGTGATTTGGTCCCTAACTACTTACTTATTTCACATCACTCTCTCTCTCTCCCCCACTCCCTCCACTCACATGCTGGTATTCTTTCAGTTCTTCTGTGCCAAGATTTCCCCAATAACCCTTACTTGGCCTGTTCCCCATCTCCATCCCCTTTACCCACTTCCCCCACCTCCCCAGCCTTAACACATGCTATTCCCTCCCTCCTTTGTTTGGCCAACCACTTCTCTTGCTTTGGCCGTCAGCTTCAATGTCTCTTCCTCAAAGAGGCCTTTCCTGACCAAACTACCCTGCCATACACACACACAGCTAAATTAGCATCAACACCATTAAATTCTGTTTTAACATCTTATGCTTTTTCCCCCAAAGTACTTACCAAAGTTTTAACTATGAATTGGCTTGTATAAATCTTTGTTTAATCTTTCACTAACTTCGAGTTTCATGACAATGAGAACCTTATTTGTCTTGTTCCTGTCTCCCCAATACCTAACACAAAGATGATGCTCATTAGTCACTGAATAAACTTTCGACATTAAAATGGTCAAATTCTTTAAGCCAATATTTCTACTTCTAAGGAAATAATCCAAAATACAGAAAAAGCTTTAAAAGATGTTCATCCAAACATTAGCAGAAGTATAAAACACAGAAAATGATTAAAATGTCCAATGAGAGATGAAATAAATGATGGCACAGAATGGAATGTTACACACCCATTAAAAAGGCTACTTATAAAACTTTCGAAGACATCTGAAAAATCTTAAGCTATGATACTAAATGAAAAAAGCATAGCATTAGCTCAGTTATTTTAAAACATACATTTAGAAGAAGACTGGAGGGAAATAAACCATACACTAACAGCAATTTTCTCTGCACCATGGAATCCATTGGGAGGATTTTTGTTTTTTAAAGAGGGAGACTGTTCTCCTGGAACCAAGCAAAACATCTGATGAATACATGAGAATGGGAAACTGATTAAGTATCGAGACGAAGTAGGTTATGAAAATCTCTACATCACATCATAAACAGAATTAATAAATGGAAAGGCTTAAGATTTGGGCATTTTCACACTGGCTGGGAGACCTAATCTAGAAAATCCTTGACAACTAGGCTTCCTGAGGAGCATAAATAAAAAATCTTGTTCCTTTCCCCAAGAAAATATTGGAATTTGAGTCAGAAACTGCCCACTCAAAATTTCTCCTTCTCCCAGCAGTTAATTAGTACCTCCTGTGAAACACCAAAGCATGAAAGGAGATAGTGTGCCCCATTACAGAATAAAAACATTTTCTGCCCTTTCTTCCACACGCTACACATGTGGAAAACAAATGAGTACTTCCTAAGTTTTCCACAAAGGAGAGGAAAAGCCTATGAAAGGAGACTGAGATGTCCTTTTCACTTCTATTCTCTCTTTACTTCTCTTAACATAACTTCCCATCCACCCAGCACAGCAAATAACAGACACATAAAAACTGTATTTTCTTTCAAAAAATATCTGTGATCAGTAAGAAGAGTTAAAAAATATTTTTTAAATATGACACAAAAGCATGAAAATATATGAAACTTTTAAAAATACATCTAATAGAAGATGTGTAAGACCACCACAGAGAAAATTATAAAACCTCACTGGGAGACCTCACAATCTAAATAAATGAGAAAATATAGCACATTCATAACATCATAGGATGTTAATTCTCCACAAATTGGTTAATAGATTTAATGGAATCCCAATTAAAATCCTGCAGTGATTGTAAAATTCATATGAAAATGCAAAGGACCAAGAATAAGCCAAGAAAGACATTCTTTGAAGAAGAAAAAGGTGGGAGGACTTACTTCTCCCATATAACAGGGCTTATTACGGTTATCATCACTGAGACTGCGAGGTACTGGTACCAGCAAAGCAAATAGAACAATGGAAACAAAGAGTGAGCTCAGAAACACCCCACACAGGTACGTCCTTGATATGACAGATAAATGACAGGTAGCCCTGCTGATCAGTGAGGAAAGAACAGTATTTTCAATAAATGAGAATCCATTTGGAAAAAATTAAATTAGGTCTTACTTTACCCCATACAAAAAATTAAGATACAAAATTCACTAATTATAAGACTCATAAACCAATTACACCGAATTTAGAAATTCTTAATAGACACCATAAGGAGAATGATAAACACAAATCAAAGAGTGAGAGAAGATATCTATAACATATTTAAGCAATAACAAACTAGTATTTCGAATAAAGAACTATATGTTGGCAAAAAAAAAAAAAATGACAATAGAAAAAACAGGCAAAAGATTTCACTAGGTACTCCACAAAAGAAGAAATCTAAATGGCCAAAAAATATGAGATATTTAACCTCAGTAGAAAACAGTAATAAGAAAATCAAGAACATCATATGATACTTTTATGGAACCAGCAGAGTAGTACACATTAAAAATCTAACAATTACAAGTGTTGGCAAAAATAGGGAGCAGTGGGAACTTGCATGTACTGCTGGAGGGTATATAAACTGGTATGACCACTTTGGAAAACAGTTTAGTAGTACCTAATAATTTTATATTACTATATATATTACAGGAATTTCTGTTCCTATGTATAAATGCCTGTGCTCAGGTACCAGGATACATAAAGAACATTCACATCAGCACTGTAATAACCTAAACCTGCCAACAACCCAAATGTTCACCAACACAATGAATTTTTTTCTAATCATGGAATAATTTTTCATGGGCGCATCCACGATACGGTAATGAAAATGGATGAACTAAAGCTATATACTTGAATGAATACCACATGTGTTGGGCAAATAATACAGATTCGTTCCATTCATATAAACTTCAACTAAACTACATTGTTTCAAAACTGGTAAAACAAATGATTTTCAAGAAGTCAGAACAGTAGTTGCTCCCAGGAAGAAGAGATGGAGTTGTGCTCAAGGAGAAGCAACGGGAGGCTTCCCTGGGGCTCACAATGAGCTCCTGTTGGGCTGAGTAGCACTGACACAGCTCTGTGCTTTACGGTTATTCTATAAACTATCAGATGATTTATACACTTTTCTGTACGTATATTATTATCCTCCTAAAAAAAAGAAAAAAATTATTTGAATGGTAAATATATATCACCAATCTAATTTCAAGGGGGATGAATAGTATAAGCATTTTAAGCTTTGCAGACCTAATTTCAAATATTCTGTCCCATTGATCTCTAAGTTTACTCATATGCGTTGGATCATGAATCAATTGTGATTCAGAAATGAAGGTTCCTCTTCATTTGTTGTGGGTGATATTTCAAGTTTTATTTATTCAATCATTGGTGTGTTGGAGAAAGGCACTTTCTCAATAATGAGACTTTTCAAAACGCAAAATTTCAGGTCAAAGTTCTCATTAGCTTTAACATCTAATCAAGAATTTGTTAACCAGGACACAAGAAGTGCAGAATAAACTACCTAGGGATGCCTAATTTGGGATTGGTTAACTCTGATAACAGAGCTAACGGTTTGTTCATTAAAGGAATAGGAGGGAAGGACGCAAAAACTAGTAGCTGTGGTATAACATCCCTCATGCCTTTCGATGTCTTCCTTGGTGTCTTATTTACTATAAGCACTTTATAAATATCTGAATATTAATTTCCATATGGTCACAGTAGTGAACAACAGCAGAATTGTAGATAGGTACAAATGACTGTCCTGATGTAAATTTCAAAAATCAAAGACAAAATAAAAAGTCAAGAATATAACCCCAAAATGCCAGCTTTCTCTTGGAAACCTTTATGAACTTTGTCATCTATTAATTTATCTAACTTTTTGTCTGTAATTTCTTCTGAGTAATACATTCCATGTAATTACTATTCACTTTTTTCTTAACTCTATAATTCCCAATCTTCAAGAGGCACACCTAATAGGATTTAAGCAAGTCCCCAACTTATAAATGGATTATATTCCAAAAGCTCAGGGAATGCACTTTCCCACAGAAGCCATGAAATATGAAAATGGCAAAATGCCCAGGTTTGCTCACCAAAGCCTATAAGATGACTAAATTACAATATATTTGCAATGAGAAAAAGCAAAAGGCATTTCAGCTTCCATTCCTGAGGCTCCTGAAAACAGCCTTATGCAGCATAATCAGCCAGTTCTAAAACTCATTCATATTTAATCTGATATCAGATTATTATGGAGGAGGAATGGATATGAAAGGAAAAGACAGCTAAAGAACGCTCTGTGCACCATTAAAGGAAGATGCAAAGTGAAACTTAAAATTTCCAGTATGATACATCCATTCCATGTGCTCTGGAACTCCTTTAGCTGGAGCCAAAGGGGATGGGGTTAGAAAATGAGAGAGGCTTTTCCAGCCTCCTCCAAACCCTGTCCGGACAGGATCCACAGGTAGATCAATTTAATCTTTTAGTCCTCAGAGGTCAGAAGAGTAAATTTAAAAACACACCCTGAAACTTCTCTACCAACTTTTTCCAGTTAGGCAGATAAGGGTTGGCTTAACCAAAGGCACCTGCTCTCATTAGCACTTCAACTGCCTCTGTTCAGGAAATAGAGGTAACAGGGCCTTGACTGCCTACTGCCCCGTAAGGAGGACCCTTGCTACGTCACCAGATTTCCATATAGGCTTCTAAATGAAACAGATCTGAAAAAGAAGTAAATTTCTCGCTCCATCCTTTCAACATACAGTAGCTCATCTATAAAAAAGCATCTCCTCTAACTTCAGAATTTATTCTGCTCTAATCTCCACACGTGCCAATTTCAGAATCCTCTCAGGGATCCTCCATTTCTGCTCTTACCTTTTCCTCCCTACAAATAACCATGCAAAGCAGAACTAAAATGTAATAGTGATTTTCCAACTTCTTTCCCCTTTTAACAGGGAGAAGCACCATTGAGGTATACAAACAGGAGACCCAATATGGCCAAGAAAGCCCTGCAATTAGACACTAACAATCCTGCCCCATCCAGACATTCACCTGATGGCTGCTGGATAGAAAAAGAAGGAAACAATAAGCATGTTACACCAAGAAAACGGCAACTCGCCAACTTTCTAGTTCTCTTAAACTGATTAATACTTCCTATTTTCTAATAGAATCTCATTTTGACAGTTACTTTAGTGATTTTTGCTAAGCAATTAGTATTTCTACTACATAAAGTATTTTCTGTAGTCATCAAACTTCTCATAGATTTTTTTATTAAGCCCCTCCTCCCCTTCAGCGTTGTTCTAATACCAGTGTTTCACCATTATTTCCTTTCTAATGCTGAACAATTTCATTTTCTTGGATTTTTCTCCTGCCAAAATGATAAGAGTAGTATATATACCATTATGTTTGTCAATTTCAAGTATCCATATTTCCTTTTAAGCATGATCACAACGAATCAATTTGGGGCTCCTGGCAGTTAGGAAATCTTATTCTAGTAACTGAAGAGGTTGGCTCAGACACAGCTCAAACTAGAGCAGACAGATTATTTGGATCAGAGGTTGTCGACTTGTGCTGTTTTGAGAGCAGCCTAAGGGGCATGAAGGATGCCAAGTGGGTGGGGGTCTGGCTCCTCCATTCAAGTGTCAGTCAATCAGAGCAGGTGTTTTATGCACTGGGCTTATACATAAAATTTAAAATTATGGTAAATTTTAAAATTAGAGTTTTTCAACTTAAAAAAATAGTTAAAACTTATTGTCTAAATGTTCTATCACTAATTAAGAGAACAAAAGAATTACTCACCAAACACTTCACCTATACAGGGATGAACTCAGAAAGGCTTTCTCCCAAATAATCGAAACCCTGAATAAACAGTGTTTTTTTTTTCTGTCCAGCAACAGAGTCAACGATCACTTCTTTTCTCAATTACTTAAATCTAAAAGGTCAATGTTTCAGTGAGTTAGTAGTTTAGTTTCATTCATTCATTTCTTCATACGCTGAACATTCACTGAACACTCACTGTATTCTAAGACCTTGTTACCCCAAGTGTGGTCCTCAGACCAACAGCATTGATTAGCATCACCTGAATGCAGAATCTCAGGCCTGGCCTAGGTCTACAGAACCAACATCTGCATTTAACAATGCAGGTTGGCTCATTAGCACACTAAAGTTTCTGGCTAGGCACTCAGGATATCACAATAAGACAGATATAATCCCTGCTGTCGCAAAGCTTCTCCTCTAGTCAAATATAATAACAGATAAGTAGATAATTATGCACAGTGTACTTTGGAAGAACACCAGAAGAGCTAACCCCTCACCTAAGTTTGAAGTCTGAGGAAGAAGTCCTGAAGAAAGCAGCTCCTTCCCCTGATTCTTGACTCAACAGAAATGTCAGCCCCAGAAGGATGGGCATTCCAGGAAGAAAAAAGCAGGGCATGAAGAGGAACTGAAATGTGAAAGTGTGACTCTTACGTGAAATCCCAAATCA
This sequence comes from Macroglossus sobrinus, assembly GCA_004027375.1. Lineage (NCBI taxonomy): Eukaryota > Metazoa > Chordata > Mammalia > Chiroptera > Pteropodidae > Macroglossus > Macroglossus sobrinus. Next base: position 17,364 of record PVKZ01003219.1, read on the forward strand.
CTTAGTGTAAGTGGGAAGAGACAAGGGGTGGGGTAAAAGCCAGACACGAAGGACTTGGTTTATCATGCTGAGGAGCATATAAGCTTTATCTTGGAGGAAACGGGGAATCAATAACTGATTTCAAGCAGGAGAGGAGTAACCTCATTTATGGTTTAATTTATGGTTTAACCTCATTTATGGTTTATGGTTTAATCTAGTGGTCATAGGGACAAGATTAGAAACAAGGGGAGGTCACCGTAGTAATCCAAGGTCACCATAGTAATCCAAGGAAGACATTATTAAGAGTCTGGCAGCTGTAAATATGGCAAGAAAATAAATTCAGTAGATATAAACATTACAGAATCTACAAAAATTGGTGACTGACTGAGAAGATGAAGCAGTAGAAGGGAGACTGAATAAAAAAATTACTTCCCAAAATAGTTAGGATATAATCCTTCTGAAGAACAATTTGGAAATACTGACTTAAAATATTTTTTAACTTAATACTGCGGACCCTGAGAAAGAAGATACCTACTAAGAAGGGTGGCTCAAAATTAAAAAAACAAGAGCCCACATAAGGGCTTCTCACACAAACTGCACTTCAAGGATAAGCCTGCATTAAGCTTCCCACCTCCCACACTGGACTGCCTGCACTGTGTTCCTGCCATCTAAGCCAGACCTTCTGAAGGGGTTCTTGGAACAGCATTTCAACCAATAGAACTGAGGCTTCCCCCATCCAATCACAGCTGCACAGCGATATCTCCATCAGCACCTTCACCAACCAATCAGAGAGGCTCCATTCTGAACAATTAGGACAGTGCCTTTTGGACCAAAAATCCATGAGGAGAAACCAGTCAGGGACCAGAAGTGGGAACTTCTGTCTGTGTTAGGTCAGCTCCTCTCTAGCTTGGAGAGCACACTGTCCCTTTCCACCAAAGGCTTAAGACTGTTTCCCCGGCTGGACCTGAAACACTGAAGATGAAACACCAAAGATGTCTCACCAGAGAAGAGTGGCGTGGACCAGACAGGAGCAGGAGGAGCAGAGCAGAGAAGAGCTATCTAGCCAGAGAGGCCTGCCCCAAGGCTTCCAGGCCCCTGGGCCACCTCCCGGCTGTGCTGCTTCATTACTGAGCTGTAACATTATGGAGCTGTTCCACGACCATACTGTCTCACAGATAAGCTGTCTGTACCAAATAAAGTTTCCTTCATCATCACCACATCCCAAATTGGGGATTGATTCCTAGAGGTGTTGAATTGACCTGACAACCATCAGTCGACAATATCCAAACATGTTACTTTTGCAATCAGAAGGGGAAAATGTTCATGTCCCTATCTTTTCATCTACTTCTGGGAGTCTGTCCCGCAGTTATCTGCACCAAAATTTATATACCAAGATGTTTACCACAGTATTATTTATAACATAAAAAATAAAAACAGTGTAAGGGTCTCATAATAGGAGACTGGGTAAATGTGGCATATACCCAATTCAAATAACAAGCAGAGAAAAATGTTTTCTAAGACTGTTGAATAACCTAGAAAAATCTCATGAAATGATATTATATGAAATTTATACGAAGTATATTTGTATAAAAGTGAACAAATAAATAAACATGATAGAATATATATTAACTACTGGAACTGGCCATCACTGAACTGTGTAATTATCAGAAACTTTTTCGTTTTTCCTATGCTTTATCTGAGTATAAAACAAATACAACTTTTAAAGTTTTCATTTAGAAAAAAAAAAAAGAACCCTCTGGTTTGAACATTTGGGTGGAGGTGGTGCCAATTCCTATAATGTAGAATTAATTCAGTGGGGACTGCAGGTGAGATGAGCTTAACACTGAGCACGCTGTGTCTGTAGCACACCCAGTGGAAGTGTTCAGGGGACAGCCAAGCACGAGTCTGGAGCTCAAGGGAAGACTTGGCCTGGAGAAAGAATACAGGAATCAAAAGCACATGATGCTGGTTGAAGCTAAAGTTCTGGGGGAAATCACTCAAGGTAAAGATACAGACTAAGAAGTATCTGAATGAAAGATACAGACTAAGAAGTATCTGACAGGCTGAATGAACACTGGAGAGAAACAAAATTTAAGAGGTACACAAAGAAAGACAGCAAAAGTTCTGAGCACAGAATACAGAATGGTTGGAAAGGTAGAGTTTAAAAAGCCAAGGAAGAGTAATGTCACAGATGTCAGGGGAGGAACAGTTTCAGGTCGGAGGGAGTGGCCGACAATGTCAAATGCTGCAGAGAGGTCAGGCAGGATTAAGAGTGCCTACCTGATCTATAGCAAAAAGAACACTGAGGACGTTGGCAATGTTTCTGAAGAGAGGTGGGTAGAGAAGCCAGAATGCAGTGAGTCTCCAGGATATGAGAAGGAGATATGGTGACTGTATCCTATTCTTTCAAGACCTTGACATAAAGGGAAGGTTAGAGAGTTGTTTTTCAAAACAGGAAAAAAATCAGTTGATTTATGTGCCAAAGAGTTGAGAGGAAAAGGCTGAAGATACACCAACATCTCTGCCCTGACAGCAACAGTTGCCTTCTACTCCACTGAGACCATCACAACCGTTGGCACCAAATTCCTCCACTTTCTGCCCAAGATATAAGAGATTTGTTGTTTGCTGTCTGTCGTGATCTTCACTGCTGTTCCTCCTATCCCAGAGGAATGCTGGTCCTTACTCCTGCTCAAGACAAAGCCAAACCCTTGGAGCCCACCCTCTCCCATCACCAGAGGAACCTTGCTCCATCAGTTATCCTTTCTCTTTTTCTGTCTTCAGCTCTTCCCTCTGGACTAACTCTTTCCCCTTAACAGATACATAAGCTTAATTCTCTACATCTGGGGGGCAGGGAGGGAGCAGAAATTAGAAATGGAAAAAGAACACCAAAAAAACTGCTTGAGAATCCACTATTTCTCAAAACAAAGACTGCTTGAGTTTCCATTACTATTCCCACTATAGATGTAAAACCCGATTTCTTTCCTCTAGTGAGACTAACAAGTAAACCAATAATTTATTCAGTCAATAAATATTTACTGGGTTCCCACTATGAGCCAGAGTTGGATATACACCCGTGAACAGAATTAACACACACACATACATACATACACGCACACAGAGATCATAATAGCTGCCTGAAAGAGAAAGAAAGCAGAACAGAGTAATGGGAGGTGCTATTTTAGATAAGATAGGCAGATGAGGCCTCTCTGAGGAAAAGACACTTGTGCAGGAACTTCAGTAAAGGCACAGCAAGGACCAAGGCCCTGGCACAGAAGCATACTTGATGCGTTCAAGAAACAGCAAGAAAGTCGGTGTGGCTGAAGCAGAGCAGAGTAAGGTAGGGGACAGAGGTAAGGTCAGAGAGGATACCAGAGCCACGCTGTAAGAACTAGGATTTCCTCATAAGCCTTACAGGAAGACACCGAAGGGTTTTGACAGGAGTTTATAACAAGGTCTGATTTCAGTTGTCAAAGGCTCACTCATGTGGCAGAGCGGAGACTTCCCATTAAAATACAGGGTGATAAAGTATGATGATAAAGGGCGATTGGACAGACCAAAAGAGAAACACCTAACAGTGCACATGATTTATGACAGTCTTCTCAAAGGAGTGGTGCCTGAACGAGAGTCAGCAAGAATGGGGTCTATACCAAGCAGGAGCACAGACGCTGAAAAGCCACAGGAGTTCTGAAAAGGTTTGATATTTTGATTCCCCCCGCATCAGTCAAAAAATATCTTATAAAAAAAAATACCATTTATCTACCAAAAAAAAAAAAAAAAAAGGACACTGGGAATAAACCTAATAAACCTAATAAAATATTTGCATGACCTTTATGAAGAAAATTATAAAACTCTATGGAAAGACATTAAAGGAAGCCTATTTAATTGAAGAGAGAAAACTAATGGACAGAAAGCCCTAATATTTAAAATATGTCTTCCCATTAACCTATAAATGATATATTTCAAATCAAAATCCCAACAAGTACACCAAAAGACATGTACAAAAATGTCGTAACAGCATGATTCATAATTGCTCCAAACTAAAACCACCCTAACAGTCATCAAAAGTAAAAAAGACAAATTGCAGCATATTCATAAAATGGACTGATTATACAGCAGTGAAAATCAATTACAGCCACACACAATTCAATACAAAGAATTTTAAAAACATCAAGGAATCCACCAACAAAATACATACAGCATGATTCCATTTGTAAAAAGTTTAGAAACAAGCCAAATTAACCTATGGTATTACAAATCAGGACGGTAGATTCCTTCAGGCAGGAAGAGGGAGTACTCATTGGAAGAAACAAAAGGGGTGGTTGTGGCGTGCCAGTGATGTTTTATTTCTACGCTAAGTAGTCATTACACACAAGCACATTCACTCTGGGATAACTCAACCACCAGGACGGTACAATTTATGTTATTCGCATTAACGTTCTACTTCAATAAAATGGAAGTGTACTGGTGTCTACAGTGCTTCCAAAAAAAAAAATAATGGATTGATAGACAGACGGGGGCATGGAGGACAGACAGCTTTATTATAAAGCAAGTAGTATAAAAGTTAATGGCAGAATCTAAGTGGACATAAAGGTGTTCATTGTAAACGTTTTTCTACTTTATCATATGCTTGAAATTTTTCATAATAAAATGTTAGAAAAAAAATTCCAATTTTTTTTTTTTGGCAGAACCTCACAACCTGACTCAAAAATTATGGAAAATTAAAAGGGCAAGAATAACAAAACAATTTTGAAGAAGAAAAAGGCAAGGAGAGATCCAGCCTAAAAGATAGGAAGGCTAATTATTAAGCAATAATAACTAAGATGATGGAGTACGACACAGAGATGAGTGGAGACCAGTGAAACAAGACAGCCGAAAAACTACACACAAACAGTAAGGCAGGCATTAAAGATCAGCAGGGGAAAATAGGATTCATAGATCAGACGAAATATAGACACTATTTAATATCGGAAAATAAGTAATGAACAATAAACAGATGTTGCAGAATACATACAATACAGTTCTCTCTCAATATATAATTTATATGCGTTTAAAAATAAGGAACGATATTATATACTGTTTAGAAATATATACATATGTTAAAAAACAAAAACAAAAAAATGCTTTGCAATGCAATACCAAACTCAGGGTACTAGTTAGCTCTGGGGATGGGTGGAGATCCATGGCGAGTACATGAGACCGGTGGTATTTGAGTAGAGACGTATTTGCTCTATTACTCTTTATACCTTTTTTGAAATCTTAAATATATCGTAACAAATTACAAATTTTTTTTAAATTAACAAAAGTTTGAGGTAAGTGTGCATAGTTTGTAAACAGTACTAAAAATAATTAACAGGCTGTGGCAAAGACTAGGAATGGGGGAATGGTAAGAGAAGAAGCTAGAAGAAAGGACCAGGTCCTGCGAACCCTTGTAAAACATGTCCGGAGATTTATTTTGCTTTTTTTTACATCCCACTGGGCGGTCACTGAAGTACTAGGCTAGAGAGTTTTAGATTTCTCTGACAAAGTGTAGAATAAGGTAAGTTACCTAATGACAGAGGCTTTTTACCATTTAATCCCTAATCTTAGCAGTTTATAATACATTGATGCTCAATAAATATTGGCTGAATTAATGAATACGTGGAAGGGGTCGAGAAAGAGAAGCAAAGAAATAGGAAGACAAATTAGAAAGCAATTATAACCTGGGCAGAAAATGTTGGCTTTACAATGATCACCTGAACTTACTATTTCTCTATTTTACAAGAGATAGTAAGATTATCTACTCACCATTCTTCCGCTCACTAAGTGGAGGCAAGTTGGGATTTCTGCCAGGGTGGAGGCCGAGGGTCAGCTCGGGCTGCAAGGACAGCTCCTGCAGCTCATTGGCAACAGCTTCGCTCTGGGGGCTGGGGGCCGCAGACAGGGACACCAGCACTGGCTCGTCATCGTTCTCGCCAGCCCCTCCTCCGTCCAGCCCATTCACAGCAATGACGGAAGGGGGCAGGCACACGACACTGGAGAAATCCACTTTGGCTTTCGTGATGGCAACCTGGAAATGGAAGGAGAAACAAGAAGTTTAGATATCACTGTGGAGAGACTATTCCACTGAGTATATGCTGAATACTAATATTATACATTATATTACTGGCAAGCTACCATTATTCTTAAAAACTTTCATAAGTAAAGCTGCATCATTATTAAATTAATATTTATTATGCTTAGAGTGCATGAGACTGCAAGTCTGATACTGTCAACTACATCACTCAGGAGGACAACATACAATTCAAATAAAAGCTGTGTTCACACACATACGATGGGAAAAAAAGGAAATAGTGGCCAAGGAGAAATGGCTATGAGGTCAATGTTACCTTCCTACTACGAGGGGAAAATATCTTGAGAAATAACACTTAAGCATCACATTGTACCAACACAATCTGAAGAAGAAAATTTCTTTAAGAAAACAATTCCCAAGCCATTAGATTCCATAAAGAAATATAAATAAAGAGATGTCTGGTCTATGGCCATGCTACCCTGAACATGCTCGATCTTATCTGATCTCAGAAGCTTAAGTAGGGTCAGGCCTGGTTAGTACTTGAATGGGAGACCACCATGGAATACCAGGTGCTGTAGGCATTTAAAAAAAAAAGAGAGAAAGAGATGTCTGTTTGATGATGGTTATTAGCCAGAATATTTTAACCTTCATGAATATTTAATCATAGTACCCAGGAATAGGATATTAAAAACAAAACACCTTGCCAACATGAGAACAGGATCTTTAAAAATGACAAAGAATACATACAATATGAAAGTCTTCTCAACATGGGAATTAATGGGTAAGTGAATTAAGAATATATTCATTCACCAAATCCTATGCAGCTATTAATAACTTTTATAATGCATTTAAAATATGGAAAATGCTTCTCTAAAGTTAAATTTAAGAAAGATGTAAATGCATACTCGTATATAAAAAGATCATACAGAAAGAAAAAAAAGACTATAAGTATACCAAAATACAAAAAGAGTTTTGATTATGAAAAATGCTTCTCTTTTTACTTTAAGTTTCCAATTTTTCTCTAAAATACTTATATGCTTTTATAATGCTTTCATAATGAAATGTATATTCTGCTTATAATGAAAAGCTATAGTTCTTAATCTAGAAAGGAGACCTGCAGATTTCAGTGAGGGTTTTAGTTTGCTTCAGATGAAGAAACCACCAAAATATTGGGAAGCCATGAAATGAAGAAAGTCACTGGAAACTAAAGACTACCACATTTTACCTTCATGAAGGCTATGGTGTACTCAACCCTGATTGTAGTTCTGACTGATTTACCTCATAAAATAGAAAACAAATTGGAAAAGAGCCAGATCAGAGCAATTAAGATGGGGGGAGGGGTGACATTAAAAAGAATAATGATATTAAGAAGGACTCTCTGCTAGAAAATGCTGGAAAAAGACTTGAGTGAGGCAAGATCAAAAGAAAATAATACTAGGAACTCAATTATTCTAAGAGGCAGTATGGGCAAACACTGGGAAAGGATTTTTCAGGGTCTGAACAATTTTAGGAATTTGAAAACAACAAATGTCTATTAAGAAAATCCGGAATCTAACCTTCAAAATTTTTTCCTATCTTGCCTATGACTTAACCATCATTCAAGCCATGTCTGTGTGGGCACTGGGAAAAAACAATTGTTATACATGATTAATCCATCTGGATCAGTATTATTTGCTATTGACTGAAAAAGCATGTTGCTTTCCTAAAAGCAGCCTTTTCAGGCAAAAAGATTCAATTTGATGATATTTAAGGATCTTTTGAGAACTAAACTCTTTAAGACGGTAGTTCTCAATACCCTGATACATATGTGCACACACACATGCCCAAGGATGATGGCCTAAGATGTGTGTTTAAAAAACAAAAAATTTAAGCAGATAAAAATGGTTTTTGAAGGACATTTTAAAATCTCAGCTTCTGGAATAAACATGTGTAGTAAAAATGTGCACTCCTGTATAAATTCTGGGAAGAATTAGTTGATGCTTCCTGATTTCACTTTAGAAAACTCATTCTTTCAATAAATAATTTTTTACCTATAAAAAAATAATAAAATAAAAAAATATTTAAAAAGTCTTAAGTTGTAGGAGGATTGCATCAAAACTTTAGTCCTAAGACCTAGGAAAACTGACTTCACAGACACTAAAAGGTTTTCATTAAACTGCTATCAATATACAGTGGAATATTATTCAGCCATAAAAAGGAGAAAATCCTGCCATTTGCAACTACATGGATGAACTTTGAAGTCATTATGCTAAGTGAAATGAGTCTTTAAGAGAAAGACAAATACTGTATTAGCTCGCTTATATCTGGAATCTAAAAACAAAAATAAAACAAAAAAAAACGATTTGTGGTCAGCAGAGGGGTGGGGGTGGGGGTATGGAGTGGGATGAAGGTGGTTGATCAAAAGGTACAAGCTCCCAGTTCTCAGACCTGGGATGTAATGTACAGCATGGTGACTACAGTTAACACTACTGTATGATATATTTGAAAGTTATTAAGAAAGTAAATTCCAAGAGTTCTCATCATAAGAAATAAAGGGTGTTTTTTTCTTTTTTTGGTACCTGTATGAGATGATGGATATTAACTAAACTTGCTGTGGTAACCATCTCAATATATGTATGTCCAGTCATAATGCTGTACTCCTTTAACTTACGCACTGCTATATGTCGATTATATCTCAATAAATCTGGGGGGAAACAGTTATTAAATCATGGGTTACATGAGTTCACTCCTCTCATTAGAAAACTGAGAGATTTAACTGAGATGGTAACAACTGTGTACAGAGTAGAGAGATCCTGAAGATAGCTTGTGCACATTAACTGGCACTTGATAAATTCTTGTCTGAACAAAGACAGAAGCAACAAAAAGATACCTAAAAATGATCTGGACCCAACACAGACAGATCTTAAAGAAAATCTGAATGACAGGAGGAAGACTGCATGAAAGATACAGAAATACTCAGAATGATGTTTGGAAGTCAAGGAAAGGAACCAGAAAACCTCATTTCCTTTAAGTGCTCTAGTTAAACTGTTGAGCTAGAATCATAGTTTCACATAAAAGGTTCTTAATAGCAAAACCCCATTATCTCAGATTTAACTGACATCTGTGGCACTATTACTTAGTCTGAGATTAAGTAATGCTGCTTGGGAGAGGGGGAAGAGAATAAAAGAGCACCAGCAATCTTACAGTCCTTACCAGATTAGGAGAAAATGCCTCGTAATTCATTCTTTACATAATTACAAGAGACTAACACACTTAATGTTAATATGTAAATGAATATTTCTCACTTCAAATGGGTATAGTTTCAGTTTTGCAAGATGAATAAGGTCTAGAGAGAGATCTGTTGTACAACAGTATGAATACACTTAACACTGCCGAGCTGTATACTTTAAAATGTCTGAGATGGTAAGTTTAATGTTGTAATTTTTTTACCACAATAATTTAAAACTGGTCTGGCAAGATCTCTCCTTAAAAAAATAATTTACTAAGCTAACTCATCATGCACCAAGCTTGAAAGAATAAATTATCTATTCTCTAAAATATTCTTTAATTGACTGCTCACTAATTTGGAACATACTTTCCTCTTCTTTGAATTATTACCGTTGTTGAGATTCAGAGATTTGACATTCACCTGTTACTGCTCCCAAAGAGACAATGAAGACCCACCCACCACATGATTACCATGATTTTTCTAACGCAGCACGAAGTTGAACGGCAAGAGTCTGTCATCCTGGCATGCGCTTAACGCACACAACCAGTACTTCTGGTAAATGATGTTTTAAAAAAGGAACTGTGAAAAATGGCCCCCAAAAGAAAGTCAACTCATGCCTAGTGCTGGCAAGGAAAGATAATGAAAAAGTGTGAAAGTAGTGTTTCTTAAACACATGCATTTTTAACAGGCTAAGAAAGGAATATCAAATTCCGTGGTGACGTGGAACGTGACTGCGTCTGCCACTTCCTGCAGGAAAGGCGAAGCGACCTGAAAAACTGTTTTGGTGAGCACTCCGTTCAGAATTTATTTTAATAGCTTCGTAACAAATTGAGTTCCGTATTTATAGGATCATTAAGGGCGTGAAGAGGTCACTGAAAATTTTTATACACGTACTTTACCTCATCTTTTTATTGGGTAAATTATATACTATAGTGGCATTTGCTAATTTAGAGATTTCAAAAGTTTCCGGATATATCCTTTAAAATGCTAAAATTAAACTGTATTACAATAAAATATTTCCCAATAAAATCGGGGAGGGGATAGATAAAACGAGAGTGGCAAAATTTTAATAACTGCTGAAGCTGAGTATTGGGCGTATCTAGATTCCTTACGCTATTCTTTTCTTACATTTGTGTTTGTTTGATAACATTCTTGTATTTTTTTAAAAAAAATAAGATTCTTCCATACAACAGAGTGAAGACTTAGTGAGACATAAAGCAAAATTTCCTTTATCTTTACCTTAGAAAATAAGTGTAACAGAAGTCAAGGGCAAGCACTGACAAAAAAGCAAATATTTGGCATAAAATAGATACAATCTATTTCTCTAGCAAACACACTACTTTCCACTCATTTTTAAATAACCCACAGGAGAAAGTTGTAGTAAACTCTGACAATCTGGTGACAATATCCAAAAATGCTGAGGTATAACCATCATGGATTAAGTCTCCTCTACCGATTCTTGAATATTTCTAAAATTTTACTATAAAACTTGCACATAAAAACTAAGAGAGTAATATTTATCTCAGATTACATGTAACATTATTTATAAAAATTTTAATGTTATATCTCAAAATATTTTCTTAAATGTCTCAAAGGAAAAGGAATTAAAATAACCAAAGGAAAAAAATCTGAGTCCTGCTTTAGTGTTGTAAATTTGTAATTCCACTGAATCCAAGATCGAACTTTCTTTTCCATCATAGGATCATCCAATTTCTTGGCTGCGGATTCACATGTGATCAGCAGCAGCCAGAACAAAAACGACACAGGGCAGGGTCATCTCCCACAACCCATCTGTCTCCCTCCTCTTGCTGGCCTGATTCCGCCTCATCTTCTCTGCACCCCGCTCCCTTTTGGGGCTGCATGCCTTCTGCTGGTGCCGGGCGGCATATGTAACTAGAGGCAACAGCACACAATGTGTTAGGGAGATGGAAGCGCTCAGAGAGAGCTGAGAACTCTAAAAAAGTATACACTGGCAAGATTCTCTATTATGACCCATGACAAGAGGTAGTTTCATGCAACCAAATTATGATTCTTCTGAAAAAAAAAATCTGTATGAAATCTATTAATCAATTAATGAACTTTCTTTTTAGCTGGACAGGTTTTTACTTTGACTTTCTTCAGTTTATCTTCAACATAGTAGATAAGTCAAAATATTTAAAACTTGTCCTGTCTAAGCAGACATATATAAAATTAGACTTGAAGAAATTCGAGAACAAACATTTTCTGAGAGCTTACGCTATACGTACTAGGTACTACCCTCGGTCCTACAGTAGAAAGTGAGGAAAGTATCTTGGCTAACCAGCTGGCTTCATCTCTTTCACTACCATCCAACATCTTCAGATATCTTAAACACTACTCAGCCTTCTAAAACTGGCAAAAGGCATCCCTCTTCATCTTAGAGATCACCCGAAACCGAGGAATATGAGAAACAGAAAAACAGAAAACCGACCTCCAAACCGTGGAACGCACACGGAAGAGTGGTACGGTAGGTTAAAGACGGCTGCAAATTCTCTGCCACGTCTCCCACTGAGAGGTGATGTCTATTTCCCCCTCCCTTGAACCTGAGCTGGCCTGTGACTCCCTTGGGCAATAGAGAACAGTGGCAGTGATGCTATTCCAGTTCCAGGTCTAGACTTTTAGGAGGACTGGAGGCTTTCCCCTTGCTCCTACTGTTGCTTACTTTTACTACTATTATAATATGTTGATCCTCCACGTGATGGTTACTTGACTGAGTAAAGGAATTCTGTCCTGTTTCTTTTTGACTCAAGTACCTACATATAATACCTGACACAGAATAGGAACTCAATAAATATTTGTGAATTCACTGACTATATTAACCTCACAGCAATCCCAGCATATATACAATCAAAGTCTGCACTGATTCAGAAAAAAAAAGAGGGAAAACAGCTCTATCGTACAGAGGTATTTATGTTTAAACACAAATATACAGAAGGTCGGAAAAAGCTTCCTGAGAGAAGTAACATTAAGATTTGAGAAAGATCATAAAAAATGGATAGGACTGACAAGGATTCACTTATTTTTCATTCATTCTTTCCATAAATATCTATTAAGTAGCTACCATATGTCAGATACTGTTCTAGGTGCTGGGACAATACAGTAAATAAAACAAAGTTCCTGCCATCGGGAGCTTGTATTTGTCCAAGAGACGGAACATCGTGAACAAAAACATGGATGTGAGAACACATGGCACGTGGCATGGATCGAGCACAAATTATACGAGCTGTGCCTGGAACGGCAAGCTGAGGGGAGCTCTAGAGAGTAGAAAATGACATGATCAACCATGTTTTAGAAAATTAATTTGGCAGTAAATTCAGTACTGAACTGGAAAAGGGAATATGAAGTTGGGAGGAAAGTTATTAAGCTACTTCATTAGGCAAAATATAACGTGCTGAGATCCTGAATTTGAGTAGTAAACACAGAAAAAAGAGAATTATCACAACATAGAATCATACCAGCCACAGAGCAGGAACTCAGTTCTTTGTTAAATTAATGTTGAATAAATGAGACACAATTTATATGTGATAGGACAGGTTTGTGTTTGGTTGTGGGGTGAAGAAAAGAGAGGTGTCAAGGATGACTTCATGGTTTTAAGCCAAAGTGACTGCTAGAATAGTGATTCTACCAATAGAAACAGGGAAGAAAGGAGAAGGAATTGTATCTGAGGGAATGATGAATTTGATTGTGGATACTGGGTCCAGGAGCAAAACCGAAAAGAAAAAATGGAAACATCAGCCCATTAGGTACAGGAGAAGAAAAACACGCAAACCAAGGTAGAATGACAGAAACAAAAGAGAATACAAAATTAGAAAAGGCGTAACAGAAAAAAGCAGGGAGAAGAAGAGAGAGAGGCAGAGGTGCCGCTATGAGAGTGATAAACTGCTACACACCTCCTGACTGCTGATAACTCAGTAACTCCCAGTCTCAGGCTGCCTGCTTGGAGCCTCAGACCATCCCTCTCACTAAAATTATCATATACAGCTGAGTATCTCATTTCGTTATCAGTACTCTCTACTCGCACTAATTTAGAAGAAGCTCAATAAAGCTGTAACTTTATAATGCTGAGGGGCAACCAGCTGTCCCCAAACTTAAAGACACAAGTAAGCTCAATGGCTTATATAAAAGGACATGAACTTACCAGCTGGAAGCAGCAGAAACAAACAAACAAAAAAAAAGTAGAAAAGGAAAATATATGTTTTATCCCCAGGCTTAACTCCTTTCCTACTAATTACTTCTACGTTTTCTCAACAAGCCCCTGCCAGACATCCATGTTGGGTATATACAGGAACATTTTCCCTTAACTGAGTGACACAAATTGCCTTTCAGTCTGAGGTCACCTAAGACCTTCCTGGGTGAAGCTGACTTCCATAAATTCACTCAACAAATATATATATATCAGGCACTGTTCTAAGCACTGGAAGTGCAATAGACAGAAACAGCCCTGATTTCATGGAGCTTAAAGTGGAAGAGACATAAAAGGAAATAGAGAATTAAATAATTTCAGGTAACTATAAATAGTATATGTGGTGAGCAGAGTGGCTAATTTAGATTAAATGGTCAAGAAAGGTCTCACTGAGGAGGTAGGTGATCTCTGAGCTGAGACTTGAAAAATAGCCAACATTTAATTTACTATAAGTGAGGCAGTTTATGTGTCTGTATTCAATCTCCATAACACTAAAGAGGTACTTATATTATCCAATTTTGTACATTAGAGAAAAGAAAGGCACTGAGAAGTTAAATAACTTGAAGGAACGCAACCAGGATCAGAACCCATGCCCCTCACCTACACAATCTGACTCGATCGAATTTTGACAAGCAGCAGCCAGCCATGAAGAGGAAACGGCAATATGATGATGTTCAAGGGCCGTGAAGTGAGAATGAGCTTGTTATCTTCAAGAAACTGAAAGATCAGCACAGCCAGAGAACAGAAAAGGAGAAGAGACGTACATTCTATGAAAAACTGGATGCCACCTGGAGCTTTTAAACAATGGAGTGATATGATCTGATATATATCTTTAAAAGATCACTTTGGCAGCTGGAGGGGAACTTGTTCACCATGGTCTTCAGCCTGACTTTGAGTTTGGTATCATTTACCGCTCTGCCTGGTACTCTAGTAACAACTGCAGTAATGTTGTTTTGGAAAAAGTTGTGATATGTCACCTGTACCTTAATACATATTAATACATCACATCACTAAGTTTGGTGATAGGACCTTGAGCAAGTCACTGTGAATAAAAATTGACTGTTACTATCTGTCCTGTTATCTTAAAAGGTCTTATGATAAGTTATTCTGAAAAGTATCAAGTTTAATTACAAGGTGGTACTTTGTTGCAAACATTTAACAGAACTTTAACAATCTGCCTTAACCCCGCCCCCTAGAGTGTCTGAAATTTAAAGCACTATTTTGGCAAGATGACTGTTACATTCCTTGAGCTACATTCATGCCCACAAACACTACTGATGTGCTTTCCTTATGATTTCTACTCCCTCTTATACAGTGTTCAAAAGCATTCCAATTTTTAAATGTGGAATTCTGTTTGCCTTTTACAGATTCTCTTCTCTAAGAGAAAGAATGATGGACGTTTAGAAGTCCACATGCTATGTAAATAATCTGAATAAATTTAAGTATACTATAAACATATTTTGTGTATTCACCTACAAAATTATGTAATCTGTCATGAAACAATTTTCAAATTAGGAATTCGGTCATTTCCACTCTTACATCAAAACCTTATATTCCAAGAAGCCAGGGCAACATAAAATGTTGCCAGGTCACAGCAGAAAATCTGCCATAGTAATTCTGTTGAGGTATGAATAATCTGAAAAAGACTAGTTATTTTTGAACATACTAACTTTGGAATGAAAAACGTACTGAGACAAACCTCACCTAGGATGAAGACGGGCAACAGTTGGGGGAGGGAAGAAGACATTCACAGTACTATGCTTTGTGTCTACACTACAATGAGCGTTTGAAGAGAAGCCCAATTTTCCAGTGCCACAGCCTCCTATCCTTAGGTTTCCCAACAAGCTCTCTTCTGTATCTTAAAATTACACTTCCTCTTTATAAAAGGAGCCATGAACATTTTCCTAAATTCTTGAACTATCTTGCCATAAAAAAAAAAAAAAATCCAGAACTGTCGCTATTTTGCAGAGCATCCAAACCAGTAGCGCACACTCAGAGAAAATACACATTCAAGACTAGTGTGTCTGCGGGTCAAGCAGAAAAGGCCAAGCTACAGCTCCTAGCCACCGACTGGTACTATAATGAAGGGTCCTCGGGGCAATGTACACACACCGACGACGGCACTGCAGCATTAAAGCTGAAACACCAAGGTACATTACCAGCAGGCTTGTCAATTGTTCTTCTGATCACACTTTAATTACAAAAGCTAACGTATTAATTAAAGGAATCTACTCTGGCAAGATCAGTCACCATACAAAAGCTCTGGTTCTTCACATTACCTTCGCAGTACACGGTACAGCGTGTGTGTTTAAAAATGCATTTTCAGTTTCTCAAGGTCATTAAAGGCTTCAATCAAAGTATAAGCTCTGGAAATATAATGAATTTCAGCAATTTAAATAAAAACAGTTCCTAAGTGATGGCTCATTATTGTTCCCTTCTGACAGCCTCTTACTTCAAACTGTATTACTCTCAGCCAATTAATATTTCTAAAAAGGTATTGAGAATTTCTGATGGAGAAAAATGTAACAAACATTGTTAAATACAATTTTAACTTCAGTACAATTATATTTAAACCTTTAAAATAAAAAGGAAAGAGAGAGCAGGGGCAAAGAAACCCATTTCCCAAACAAAGCAAATAGCACAACGAAGTGCTGTGAGCGTTTCCGTATTACAGCTACATCTAAGAACAATTATTTCAGGATTTATAAAATGCTAAGACACATAGCAGAAGCAGCCATCGCAACACATTTTGAAGGCATCTGTGTAGGCAACAAGCATGACGCGGAGAGCAAAAAAAGAAAAGGTAAATGCATACCCGAGTTAAAAATCTTCAAATATCTTGTTGGCGGCATATCTTAAAATGGAAAGGTTCTAAATTAATCAAGGAGAAAGGCAGCACACTGGTGATCTCTATGTAAAAGAGAAACAAGCATCTAAATGTAATCAAAGTATTGGATGGCATTAAAAAAAAAACCAGAATACAATGGGAAGAGAATGGTAAGTGTTTTTAAGCATCAGAGACTACCAATAAGCAGGAAGTAAAGAACCTAACCTGGATCACTGTGACGGGCACTAGAGGTTGTTGCCCACTACCCACTTTCCCCTCCATCTTTCGTAACAGAATAGCTAAGTGCATGCCGAATAAAGACTGCATTTCCCAGCCTCTCCTGCAGTTAGGTGTGGCCATGTAATTTGAGTTCAAGCCAATGGGACATGAGCAAAAATATTGTGATTTCTAAAAAATATCCTTAAAACAATGGGGTACATCAGGCTTTGGACCTCCCTCCTGTTGCTAACTGGAATGTGGATGAAGTGCAGGATCTTAGACAAACAGCTATCTTAGACTATGAGGAAGAAGCCCCATATTGAGAATGACAAGGCAACAAAAATAGAAAGAAACTGGTTCCTTGACATTGTGGAACACCACACCAGCTCTGGGTTACCTATCTCTGGACTTTCATGTAAGAGAAAAATAAACGTATATGATGTTTAAAGTCACTATTCTATTACTTTTGGGGAAGGGGGGGTCATAAATGGTTGAACGCAATCCTAATACAGAATATGGTGCCAGGAGCAGAATGCTTCATAAGAAAGAACATAAGTGACACTGGCTTACTAGAGTAGTAAGTGGTGAACACTCAGGCAGTGAAGACTGAAAAGCTAGAGATCCCTGTTATGCAGTGGGCAAACCACCTGGTTAAAACCACTACCTGATTACACTGGAGCGCTATAGCTTTAAGGGGAATAGGAGGAAAGCTTCAGAATGCTGTATGTTGGCTGCTCCTCCCAACTGTCAACAAAACTATTCCAGAGAAGTAAAACTCAGGCCAGAGCTAGTCAGTCAGTAAGCAGAGCTATAGAGGAGTTCATCTTTGCTAAGGAAGATGTACTCTTTCCCGTGGCCTGCAATGCAAGTTCACTAAAAGCCTCTTACTTCAGAGCCTTGGAGAACGGAGAGTGAAGCACCCTGTCCTCCAAAGTGGTACAATTAAAAGCAGTGGCTGCAAAATGGAAATGAGGCTGGAGCTCTGCCATGTAAAGCCCATGAACCCAACTTCCAAAACAAAAAGGGAGGAGGGACCTCGGGACTGCTTTCTCATATAAGCCAATTGTTTCAGGTAGACTCATTGTAGTTGGCATTAAGATGGGACGGAAATGGGCAAGGCACAGTGGTGAGCAAGTCAAAGAGTCGCAGGCTCAAAAACAATGCTTAATCCAGAAATTTATTCTTCTGTCAGGACAGAAAGTCTTCACATTTCCTACACAGCAGCATTTAATAACTGATACGGGTCGGTTACTTTTACATGTTACTAATTCTCCCCTTTTATGAATAGTAATTTTTTATTGCAATCATCTTATTTCTATTCTACTTATTGTATACTAATTAATTGTTTTGGAAGCAGTTACCTCATATTTTAGTTTACAGGCCCCGAACAAAAGCCGATAAAGACTGAACATTACTCAGACATCCTGGGCTTTGAGCTGAGTACAGTAACCAAGTGAAATATTGGAGTAGTTTCTCTCTGGATGAAGTGAATGTGTTGTGTATGTGGAAAAATGGGTACACATGTATATAAGAACAACCAAAGGGGTGGACTGTAGCCCCCAAAAAAAAATCCTAATCATATCCCCAAACCCATGTTCCTTTTCTCCAACAAACAGCAACCCAGATTAAGGACTACAATTCCTACACTCCTTGAAACCAGGTATAATCATATGACAATATTCTGGCCCAGGGGCTATAAACAAAAGTGCATACAACTGACTGAAACACAGATTGTATGGCTGGAGCCTGAGCAGCCACTTCAGATTATAAGGCAGAAAATGCATGCTTAAGACAAAGAAAGAAACTATCCTTAAAGAAGACCAGACTCTGGATTTACACCTATTAAAAGATCTTAAATAAATTGTTTCAAATATATACAAAGAACTAAAAAAAACCATGTCTAAAAAACTAACGAATGATGTCTTACCAAATAGAGAATATCAATAAAAAGATAAAAATTATAAAAAAGAACCAAACAGAAATTCTGAAAAAGCAAAATAACAAATATTTCCTAGAAAGGTTCAAGCAAATTTGAGCAGGCAGAAAAAAAAAAATCAGTGACTTTAGGATCAATCAAGATTATCCAATCTGAGGAAATGAAATAAAAAAAAAAAAAGAATGAAGAAAAATGGCAGTGTCCATCAGAGACCTAGGGGACACCACAAAGCATACCAATATATGCATAGTGGGAGTACCAGAAGGAGAGGAAAGAAAGAGCAGAAAAAGATACTTGAAGAAATAGTAGCTGAAACTTCTCAAGTGTAATGAAAAACATTAATCTACATATCCAAGAAGGTCAATAAACTCCAAGTAGGGTAAATAAAGGAGATACATACCTAGACACATCATAATCAAGCTATAAAAAAAAAAGAAAACCCTGAAAGCAGCAAGAAAAAAGTGACTCATCATGTACAAATGATCCTCAATACAATTAACAGCTGATTTCTTATCAGAAACCAGAGAAGCCAGAAAGCAGTGGGATGACATATTTAAAGTTCTGAAATTTAAAAAAGCCTGTCAGCCAAGGATTCTATGTCAAGCAAAACTATCCTTTATAAAAAGTAAGGGGAAAAAAAGAGAAAAACAAAATTGAAAGAATTTGTTGCTAGCATACCTGCCTTACCATACTAAAACGAGTCCTTTGACTTGAAATGAGAAGACACAAATCCATATAAAGAAATAAAGAGCGCCAATAAAATTAAATATAAAGGGCAATATAAACGTGTTTATCTTTTTTTTCTCCTGTGTGAAAAGACAACTGTATAAAGAATTTTAAATATGGGTGATAAGCACACATGCACAAAAATTTAATTTGTGATAGGAACAGCAACACAGAGGGGTGCAGAGCTATACAGAAGCAAAGCTGTTGTATACTACTGAAATTAAGCTGTTATTAATCCCAGCCAGAGTGTTAATATGTAAATTATAGAGTCCCACCTCTGGGAGCTTAACATGAGGGACTCCATGGACACACTCCCCTAGGAAACAAGCAAAGCTAGTGAAAACTACTTTAAAAAAATGTCAAGTCTCTGGATATGACCCTAAAGGCAAACAGCAAAAATAAAGTATTCAAGAAAACCTACTAAAACTCAGGAACACTGAATATCTGTGGCATTTGAGCCATGATCTACTCCATGGCTAAGTTTGATAGAAGCTTCACTCCAGGTGGGTGTGGCTAAGAAGAAGGCATTCCTTCTCTCCTCAGCTCCCAATCAAAAATCAACCACCAGAAGGATCAGGCCACCAGCATTTCTCATCTGCAACTCCAAGCTGAAGAGGCTAAATTCCTCGTGAGTTGGACCAGGAGCTCATTGGCTCTCTTCCTCCAACCAGCCCCTTTCCATAGGGCAGAGGCTCCATCCAAGGTGCAGCAGTCCGAGAATATTGGGTCCCAAACTGTGTTCTCTCCAGCTCAAAGGGCAAAGGTTACACACCAAGAGAGACAAGCCAGAAGACTAAAAGCTAGCCCACTGGCCAATGTCCAGAGTAATGACTCAGAAATTCTGTCCAGAAGGAGAAGTAGTCCATAAAAAAAGAAAACTCCAAAACTCTCCCCAAAGGAACTAACATTATTTGACACAGACTGTGGGTAAATTCAGGCCCAAGGAGGTTCTCGGAAAAAATCTCTTCATCATGAGCAAAGAGCTACATTGCAGGGCACATAGCTCACGACTAAAAACCAAGGAAAAAGGCAGCTAAAAATAGCCTCTTCTGGGGTCAGAACAAACCACAAAGAGTGGCCTAAAAAACTACCCCAGCCCACATTTAATTGGATCAGACTAATGAACAATTAATGCCAAGACAATTCAGTGAGGGAAAGAATAATTTTCAGCAACTGGGACAACTAGATATCCACATGCAAACAATAAAGTTGGACCCCCCCTACATGACACCATAAATACATGCACACACACGCAATTAACTCAAAATGGGTAAAGATCTAAATGTAAGAATTAAAAATATTAAATTCTTACAAGAAAACACAGGTGCAAATCTTCGTGACCTTCAATTGGACAAGTTTCTTAGATATACCTAGGGTACAACCAAAGAAAAAAATAGATAAACTAGACCATCAAAATTTTTAAATTCTGTGCATTAAATGATACCAACAAAACGGGAAAATAAAAACCTGCAAGAATGACAGAAGATATCTATAAAGTATTCATCTGATAGGTATAGCTAGAATAAAGAACTCCCACAATTCAACAATAAAAAGACAACCCACTTTAAAAATGGGTGAAAGATATGAATATATACTTCTCCACAGATGCATACGAATAGCCAATAAGAACATGAAAAGATGCTCAACATCATTAGGCATTAGGGAATATGAAATAAAACCACAACTGGATACGTCTTCACACCCACTACGAGAACTAGAACCAAAAAGTCAGATTATAACAAGTATTAGCGAGGATGTGAAGAAACTGGAATCCATATTATAAAATCGTATGATTCCATTCATGTGAAAGTCCGGGATGGAAAAACTATAGAGACAGAGTAAATCACTGGTTCTTTATTTGGAAAGTAGGGAGAGAGACCGGGAGATAGTGATAACTAGATTATACAGATTTCTTTTGAGGTTATAAAAATGTTCTGAAATTGACTGATAATAGCTGCACATACAGGGAATACACTAAAAACCACTGACCTGTACACTTTAAATAAGTGTATTTTAATTACATCTCAATAAAGCTGTTTTTTAAAAAAGTAATAAAGCAGTTGCTACAACATGGATAAATCCTGAAAGCATTATACTAAATGAAAAAAAGCCAGACAAAAATTGTACTCAAGAGTCATTGTATTTTTTCCACCTATCATGTACTTACGAGGAAAGAAAAACGTAGTTTTACTTACAAATTTGGTCCCTCTAGTGTATATTTTGAGATATAGATCCATTTACATGGTGAAAACTATTTTTAAAAATTTTAAGTCTCTTAAAATGGTCCTAAAGGCATAGAGCAAATAAAAAAGGTTTTATCAAGAGAATCTACTAAAACTCATTTATATGGAATAATACAGAATAGAAAACCCCATAGAGACATAAAGTAAATTAGTGGTGGCCTGATGCTGGGGGTGGGGGGTGCAGTGGAATGGGGAGTAACTGCAAACAGGTATCGGGGGGCAGAGTGATAAAAATGTTCTGGAATTAGTGGCAACAGTTGCACAACCATGTGAATATACTAAAACCACTAAACTGTGAACTTTTAGAGTTGATTTTTATGTGGGATCTGTATCTCACACACAAAAAAATGTACACTAGAGGTGCAAAATTTAACAAAATACATTTTTGTAACTACTTTTTCTTTCCCCCTAAGTGCATGGTGGGCGGAAAAAAATACTATGACTCTTCAGTACAACTTGGTGCTCCTCCCTCAATCTGTGCTAAAGTGCCAGCAGTCTTACCCACCACTGCTTTTCCATCCGTACAAGTATCAACACAGTGAAACGAGCAATAACACTGTAGTATTATTATTAAAAATGTTCTGAACTTGTGACTCCCTGAGAATTAATCAAAGACCCCTAGCAGTTCATTTGCAAACTTCACTTTGCGAACCCCTGGACCAGACTATCAGCTCCTAGAGATAAAGAACACATCCTCTATCTACATGTGAGGCAGCACAGAGACAGAAAAGGAGCACGGGCTTTTCTGTCAGGCAGACTTTGGTTCAAATTCTAGAGCTGCATTTTAGGTTACAAGAGTTTAAATGCCCTATGCCTCAGCTTCCTGTGCTGTAAAATGAGGATAATACCTACCTATATAAAGTAATTTAAGACCATCTGAAATATAACAGGTTCAGTAAATGTTAGCTCCCTTCTCATTTTGTTCCCAACCAGCGAGTACAGTGCCTTGCATACAGAAGATGCTCAAGTACTCAGTGGAAGTTAATTAGCCACCTCATGCAGATCTATGTAAGTCAAAGTTCTAAGGTGAATTTTAAGATACAAAATATTAAGTCATGTCCAGATAGTTTCCAAAAAATACTATATTCGCCCTAAGGTATATAACTGAAAATATAGTCTTCTTGAAAATTTATCCAATTTTTAAAAAATCATTCGTATTCTAGATGACTAGCAGTAAAAAGTAAAGTGGTATGTTAAATGTTAGAAAGTGCTCCACACCTCTGATTCAAAAACATTTTTATGGCCTGCAAATCTCTGTAGCTCAACTATCTGAAATTCAGGTGATATAAACAATCTATAGTGACTTTATTAGGCCACACAGTGATGAAGGGCATGAATATTTCAGTCAAAGAACCTGATTTTACATACCTACACTACCACTTACAAGGCTGTGGGACCTTAGGCTAATTAGTAGTCTTCATGGGAATAATAATGTTTACAGAATTACTGTGAGGATTAAATGAGATAATATATGAGAAGCGCTTGTAACAATGCTGACACAGAATAAGAACTAAACAAATACTATTTTTAGGCAATGTTTCTAATTTAAATACACTCCAGTGATATTACTTTGTAACATTCTTATACAGCACCCTGGCAACATGTATAGATGTAATTTTTAAAAACCAAAACTCAAGGTGCTTTTTTTTGATAAGTTACTGATCTCAGTAACTTTGGGGTGAATGCTGATAAACCTTTAAGTATAAAAGCTTTCCATTTATATTATAAACTTATTTTCTTCACATTTGAATGGGAAAATATGAGACATTCTAAATTATGGTATAAATCTGGAATCCCTTAGATTACTCCTTTAAGAAAAGAAATTATGTTTCCAAGTCAGGCTTTGGCTTAAACTTCAGATCATTACACAAATGGGACTGAGGGAGGTAACGCAAATTTTCTTTGCACATCACATCCCAAACTTCATTAAGTTTAAGCATATCTTTAAAAATATGAAATGTCTACTGGAAAAAAAACTCCAATATGACATCTGACTAAAGAAGCTTGTTTTCTGTCACCATTAAGACCACTAATGAGATAGAACGAAAGACTGCAGTTGAGAAGCCCAAACATTCCAGACACGAGTGTGTTTCCAACTTTAAGGACCTCATTCTGGAATGGGGAAAGAAAGTCTCCCCCACTCCAAAGAATGTTGTGTACACAGTAGATATTAACCATTTTGTTGATAATGACCAAATGCAGAAAGATAAATACATAAATAAAACACCACCTTGGCCCCAAACATGACATGTAAATGTAAACGCTTGTAAACATCTCCAGGATACTACCCATCTTTGACGTGCCTTCAAAAGCTAGGCGGAAACGAGCAGAGACAGAGAAAGCCATCCCTGTTCAACATAAACCTGACATCTTTATATTACCGCCCGGAAAAACTCCTGAGAGTTTATGATCTTTTCAATAACATTACTTACCCCAACCCACTCACCCAGTTCAAAAAATACTGCTCTAAAGGAGCCAAGCTGACACAGTGGAGAAAAAAAACAGTCTCTTCAATAAGTGATTTTGGAAAAACTGGACAGCCATATGCGAAAGAATGAAACAAGAACACCATCTTACACCATATACAAAAATTAACTCAAAATGGATTGAAGACCTGAATGTGAGATCTGAAACCATAAAACTTCTAGAAGAAAACAGATGATATAAGCTCCTTGAAATCAGTCTTGGCAATGATTTTTTAGATCTGACAGCAAAAGCAAAGTCAACACAAGCAAAAATAAGTATAAATATATCTAAAAGCTTCTACAAAACAAAGAAAATCATTAACAAAATGAAAAGGTAACCTACTGAATAGAAGAAAATAACTGCAAATCACATATCTATTAAGGAGTTAAAATTCAAAATATATACAAAACGCATTCAACCCAATAGCAAAAAAAAAAACTGATTAAAACATGGGCAGAAGTTCTGAATAGACATTTTTCTAAAGAAGACATACAGATGGCCAACAGGTATATGAAAAGATGCTCAACATCACTGATCATCAGTGAAATGCAAATCAGAACTACCATGAGATATCACCTTGCACGTGTTAGGATGGCTATTATCAAAAAGACAATAAATAACAATGAGGAATTGGAGAAAAGGGAAACTCTGCACTATTGGTGCAAATATAAACTGGTGCGGGCACCATGAAAAACAGTTTTAGAAGTTCCTCAAAAAATTCAAAATAGAACTACCATGTGATCCAGCAATTCTACTTCTGGGTATTTATCAAAAGAAAATGAAAACACTAATTTGGAAAGATATACGCATCGCCATGTTCACTGCAGCACTATTTGCAATAGCCAAGACATGAAAATGCCTAAGTGTCCACTGATGAATACATGAATAAAGAAAATGTGATATATGTGTACATACATATATCTGTATACACATAGCAGAATATTATTCAGCCATAAGAGTGAACTCTTGCTATTTGCGACACCATGAATGCACCTTGAGAGCATTAGGCTAAGCGAAATAAGTCACTTTAGAGAAAGACAAACACCATATGATTTCACCTGTATGCAAATCTTTTAAAAAAAAAAAGCGGGGGGGGGCTACAGAGAAATTAGATTGGTGGTTGCCAGAGGCAAGGGGTGAGGGGTGGGGAAATGGGTGAAGGGCTCAAAAGGTACAAACTTCCAGTTATAAAACAAATAAGTCTTGGAGATATACAGTGTGGTGACTATATTTAATAATACTTTATTGCATATTTGAAAGTTACTAAGTCACAAGAAAAATCAATTTATAACTAAGTATGGTGACAGCTGTTAGACTTACTGTGATCACTTTACAACATACACAAATACAGAATCATTATGTTGTACATCTGAAACTAATATAATGTTATATGTCAATGATACCTCTAAAAAAAACCTGCTCTAGGGGGAAGCCAAACTTGAAGACTCAATCTAAAATATAAAAAATCATTTCTTGGGGAAAAATGAAACTAAGGAAGGAACATTCTCTACACTAAACAGAAGAGACTTTAGGAACATCCTTTCCTCTAAGAATGACAGAAAAGAAAGATTCTTAGGAAAAATATCAGAGCCAAGTCTGCTACTTAAAAGATAAATACTAAGGAATTTCCAAATCTTGTAAAGACATGCATGTCTTGTGCTATTTCTCTAAGATTTAAGGTGAATAGCTAAAATAATTATCATCTAACCCTCACTCCACTGTTCAGTTCTAAAAGTTCTCCTCCAAGAAGCTCTTCAAAAGCACGCTTCCATCGGGTAATTTACACTTTCTTATTATAAACAGTAAATGTTTATTTTAAAATATTAATAATAATAAATTATCAAACAACGTCCTAAGCACCTGCCAATATCATATTAGTTTACAGCCTTCCTTAGACTCAAGGTGTATGAAAGAACATCTGGAGAGAGAACTGTGACCTTTCCAAGGCAGCATTCACAAGACCACCAAAAGGCCAGGTGCACAAAGAAAGACAGCAAAAGGTCCAAGCAGAATACAGAATGGCTGGAAAGGTAGAGTTTAAAAAGCCAAGGAAGAGTAATGTCATAGATGTCAGCGGAGGAGAAGTTTCAGGTTGGGAGGAGTGGCCAACCATGTCAAATGCTGCAGAGAGATCTAAAATCTTCCCTAGGTCCCTTCCTTCAGTTCAGCCAAAAAATAAAGCTTTTATTACCCTCTTTCCCTTACTCCCCACTCCCTCCCTCTCTCACCCTCTGCTCTCTCTACTATGGAAGGCTGTGGTGTAACTTTGACTCATTTGGGAAAAGACACAATTTGTTCACAAATTGAGGTAAATCTACCTAACAACATCTGAACACCATGAGCTCCTTTGAAATTGCAATTATATTTGCCCAAAACCCAATTCATTACGTTATACAGACACACAATACGCTCATTTGTTTGAAAAGGGCTGATGGCAATCTGACCGTGAGCTTAGTTAGGCACTACAGTGGTAGGTGCCCCACTGGACTAAAGCAGATAACAGATTTTAGGAAATATGTCTCTCTCTTTTACCAAAAAAAGGCTTTAACAAATAGGGCTGTGAAAGAGCCTGAAGAATGAGTGCCACCAAACAACTACCTGATTAAAACACCAGAGCCCTCTCTGTTTTGCCTGTTTTCATAGAACTTTAACATATGTCCACCAAGTCTCCCAATAACTTGCAAGCAAATATCATCACAGGCAGCTAGCTCACTAGCATCTCAGAGAAACAGCTCCCATGTGTAGTGACAAAGAAAATGTATTATAAAGAAATCGGAACTCCCTATGTGAGGGCAGGGACCCAGCTCACGAGCAGGGCAGTCGTAACTTTGGTAACCTTATCTTTTCTGGTGCTAAACTCTCCTGCAAAACTGCCTTGGGAGGAAAGAGGAAGGTTTCCAACCCTCAAAGCAATGAATCCCCCAGCTTTACCTCTTGCCGAATTACACACACTCAAAGCACAAAGCAATACAAAGAGAATGCTGTAAGCCATTAGCCTTGCAACTCAAAGAGAGCATCGTAAAGCAGAGCCCATCGGCTAGGTGGACGTACATCGTGACCACAGGGCAGTTCACAGAAAGTGCACAGGAAGGGACTGCTTATCTACATTTTTCACCTCCACAGTGACACACAGAATTGTCATCTGCACAATACGTCATCTGTCCAGACTATTTCATTATCACAATTCTGGAACTATTTCATCACAATAATTGAGTATGATTAAAATTTATTTTCTGTCTTCTAGGCATTCGGATTACAACAGATGGGAGACGATCAGGATGGCAAAGCAGAGAAATAGACTCTTCTTTTGTCTCAAAACCTCATCAAAGATGGTAGAACCGCTATATTCTAGAGTTTGAAGAAACCTAGAGCATCCAATCATTTCAGATGATGAGAGAATAAAGCTCAGAAGAGTTATAAGCAATTTGCTCGCTGTCACCAAATGAATTAGTGGCAAAGCCAGGAGAACTCTGACCTCCTGACTCCCAACTCAGCATTCCACACTGCCATATTCCTTCCTGTAAACAAACAATGAAATATGTGTGGAGAATTCTGGCCTGTTAGGTTCAGCACACCAGCTTGTCTTTGGAAATGACAAATCTCTCCTCACATTGGCTTCCAAAAACAAAACAAAAAAATCACAACAGAATCCAGAGCAGCTTATCATTTTTGCAAATCCTAAAGGAAATGGGCAGATCCACAAAATGGGCCAGGCAATGCACTGGAATTCAATGGATACAGCAGGGCTGTGAGAATAACACATGAGAAAACGGGGATGAAAACACTCTCCTTAGGCCTCAAGGCTCACCGAGCGAGAGGGTGGGCTCTATGGTATAACTAATGCCAGATATTTGAGGTCAATGATTACTACTTTAACTTTTAATTTTTAAATTTTTATTAAAACATTAAGGAAGTCTTTTAAAAATCACATAGGATACATGTATAACAAAAAGTAATAGTCAGCGGGATAGTATAACCCAACTAACATTTTTAAATCATCATTCAGACAGCAGAAAGGAGAACAGAGCTGGGTGGGGGAAACAGGGAGTCCAATCAGGAGGCTACTGGAGATGTCTAAGAGAGATGAAGGTGGTTTAGCCAAGGGGTGTCAGACTGTACCACTTACCACAGTAAGGGTAAGTATTAGTTCACGATATTTTTGTTTCGGATATCTGCACACTTATGTGTATAATTGGGTCCTAATACAAAATGTGTCTCCAATTATGAGTCCCAGCCAAAAAAGTCTGAAAAACAGTACCCTAGGAAATTGAGAATACTTATCTTCCCTAAAATCTTTGTGAAAGTCCTATATCAGGCTCAAGCGAAACAAGCTACAACAAGTTTAACTGCATACCAAACATAATCTTATTGATCTGCCAAAAGAATACTTCATTTGGTCTTTACAAAGAAAAAAAAAAGAAAGAACAGTACAAGCAGTATTCTAGCTTCCCTGGGATGCCAGGCACAAATTATGTTACTTCTACCAACCATGGAGACGTACAGATTACTAACAACATGCAATGTCAATTTTCTTTAACCACTAAACCATTCTAACCATTCAACTACTCCTAATTTTAGGGATTAAACACCACCAACGCACATTCATAATGGCAATGCTTTCAGAATTTTCAGGAAAATACCATACTCTCCCAAATGAGAAATTACGGCCTAATTCTCCTTGAAAAATACAGAGGTTACACACTACAGCTCTGCAAGATCCTTTCAAAAAACTAACTGCCTTAAGCAATAACCTTTTTTTAAATAATTGAGATAAAACAGTCAAGCTTTTAGGTTCACTTAACTCGGTCTCTCAACAGCGATGCTATTGGCATTTTGGGTGGGTAATTCTTTGTTTTGGACTGTTATCCTTGGTCCCTGACCACCAAACGCCAATGGTGTATCTCTTCCCTTTCCCACTGTCACTATGACAACCAAAAATGCCCCCATACTTTTCCAAATATCTTCTGGAAATTACTTATCCCACTGAGAACCACTGAAAATCTTGACTGATATTCTCCTTAGATCAACCGATTGACTTGTGGCCTCCAATTCAGAACAGAGATGTCAAGCAGTTTATCTAGGCCTTGAATTTAACCATTTCCAGGTAGCGTTAAGATCAAATGGTCGGAAATAGAAAGCATCTTTATTATATTTTTTCCTGGCACAAGCAGCCCTCGGTATTACTTTCAAAGTGGTATAAAGCAAACGTAGACATTTAAGAGGAAAAAAAAAAAAGGTTAACATGGATTCTACAAGTATTCTAAGGTAAAAGCAAATCTACATTTCCCCCAAGTTTCATGATAAAAGGATGGGATAGACAGAATTACAGAAGAATGGCTAAGATTATTTTTTTGAACAAAGTGTACAGGTATATTTATGATTATCTACACATGCATAGTGTACAGATTTAAGAGAAAAGTCACTGAGTAATATGTGACAGGTTTGATCAAATTGAGAATATATAATACTTTCTGAACACCTGTAACCATAAACAGTGACAAATGCTTGTTTAATCCTTACAGCAAGCTTATGAGGATATTATTCTTCTCCCTATTATACAGAAGAATACTGAAGTACAGAGAGGTTAAATAACTTGTTCAAGATTACCTAGCGATTAAGTGGTTGAGCCAGGGTTCAAATCCAGATTAACTCCAGAGTCATCACTAAGAGTTGTATAGTTGCAAGGCACTCATAGGAAGGCTAGAAGGAGTAGGAGATTTTAAACTCAGGAAAGAACTTGTCTGAAGACTATGACCCTTGGAAACATGCTAAGTAAAGAAGCCAGTAACAAAAGAGCACATATTATATGACTGAATTTATATGAAACGTCAAGAATAGGCAAGCCTACAGAATCAGAAAGCAGGGTAGTGGTTATAGTAGGGCTGGGGAAGAGGACAGAGGCTGAGTGGAGGGAGGAATATGAAGCAATTCTACAATTAATTTTGGTGATGGCTGTACAATTCTATGAATATACTAAAAACTGAGGAATAGTACATTTTAAATACATGAATTGTACGCTATTTTAATTATATCTCAATAAAGCTGTTTTTTAAATAAACAGACCTAAACTAAGGTGATAACAGGAGGGGTCTAAGTGAGTTTACGTTGTTTCCAAGGTCTCTAACATGAGTGATGTGAATGAAGAAGTGATCAACGCTGCACTCATCAGATACAGGAGGAGGCAGGGCTGGGAGAGGTAGATAGGTTTGAACAGGTTAAAATTACCTGTAGGTAGGACACCCAAATGGAGATGTTCGGAAGTCAGCTGGATTGCTAGCTAGGTCTACAGATTATTAGAGATCTGGGGTGAAAAAATTACTTATAAATCAACAGCAAACAAGCAGTGGCTAAAAGCAGAGGTTTTCATGCAGAGATCCTCAAAAAGTACCGAGAGTGATAGGAGCTAAAGGCTAAGACTAAGATCAGACTTAGTGGGGAATATCCACAATGCATAGCTAAGCAGAGAACAAGAAGCCCACCAAAGACACTGAGAAGCAACAGCCAAAAAGGAAGGGAGGAAGAAAGGAAAGAATACAATCTTCTGACAAAAGTTTCAAGAAAAATAAAATCCTTAATAGTGTCAACTGCCTCAGAGGGGTCCTAGCATAGTGCCTGGCACACAGAGATGCTCAATAAACATCTGATGAACCAATTAATATTAAAAAGGTGTTCACTGATTTGGAAATATGAAAAAAAAAAAAAAACAGTGACTAGCATCTTCAGTAAGACCACAGAGCACCTACATACAAATTCAAAAGAGGTGCCTTCTTTAGGCGAGCACACAGCTTGATAAGCAGGGCTCAGGCTGAATTTCAGCCCCCGACGTGTTCCCCACGCCCCAGCTAGTACCCATGGGCAGTGAACAACTACGGCAAGTTAAAAGACAGACGCAGACGTGACAACACCAAGTACAGACTACTCTTTCACAACCTGTCTGAGAAGGGAAATACAGAAGTCTCTGGTACCAGAAAAGGACTTCTCCAATTCTAAAACCCACCAATAAACTACACCATCAACTCTCGTCATCTAACTGGCTTACTGTGTGAACTTGGGGAGATGGTTCATCCAACTTTTAGAGAATATGTTCTATTGATAACCTATTTGGTCATTTTAACTCAAATGTGAAAGCTTCCATTAGCAAAAAGAAAGACATACCCTAGATAACATGAACGATTAAACAAAACAAAACAAAACAAATGCTCCGGGAAACTAAGGGCAAAGCCAGCAGCGATGGGACCCTCATGGACAGAAACAAAGTCATTCAAATGCCAAGTGTAGTGGTTTTAAACTACACCCCAAAATTCTCTAATACTCCTCCATTCAAAAGGTGGAAACTAATTCCCCTCCCCTTGAGTGTGGGCTGTACTTGGTGACTCTTTTCTAACAAACAGAATGTAGCAGAGGTGACAATCTGTGACTTCTGAGATGAGGTCACAAAAAGTGTTGCAGCTTCCTCCTTACTCTCTCAGCTCAGTGGCTCAAGGAGGATACCAGCTGCCATGTTCTAACAACACTCGACCAGTCCTCTGGAGAAGTCCACCCGGGAAGGAACTGAGGCCTTCTGCCAACAGCCATGTGAGTGAGCCATTTTGGAAGCAAGTCCTGCAGCCCCAGCAGACATTATGAATGTAACTTCATGAGCTGGAATCACTCACCTAAGATGCTCCCAGATTCTTGAGCCACAAAAACTGTGTGAGATGTTAACTGTTCTTTTAAGCTGCTGAGTTTTAGAATATTTTATGCTGAAATAGATAACCAATAAAACTTTAAAAAGCACAGGTGTACTAGAACATTCATTTACTTTATTCACTAAGCATGTGAACACTTCTATACAGAGCAGAATTCTCCAAATTAACAAATTTTTAATCTGTACAAAGGTAAGTAACCAGATTTATGATTGCCTTTAAAAATAACGAATTAAACAGGAAAGCAAGAATAATGCAAGAAGCTTTTATTGAGAGGCCAAAGACATTACAAAGTCTTTCAAGAAAAAATATAAATAACTGAATAAATGTCACAGTTCTTCTTCTCAAGAAAGGTTACACATTTTATAACATGGCAAAAAATGGAATAAAAATGACAAGAGTGACATGTTTGACCTGCAATAAGAAACTAATATATATGAAAGGAGAAGAGAGGAGATAAATAGATAAAAAAGAGGGTAGGAAATTTTGTAGGAAAAAGATTAAATTTGATGCAGAACTTAACACGATTTGTGAATGACTTAAAAGAAAGTTTAAAAAGTGTTTACAAGGGATTCTCTGGGGTGCTGGATATTTACCACTAGAGTGTAGTAATGGCTGCACAACTCCACAAATTTACTAAAATATCACTGAACTGTACACTTCAAACAGGCGGTTTTTCAGTACCTTAATTATACCTCAGTAAAGCTGGGTTTTTCTAAAGTGGTGCAGGCATCCCTCAGAGATACTGCAGGCTGGATTCAGGACCACCACAAGCAAGCAAGCATTGCAACAAGGCGAGTCATAATCTTTTTTGCTGGTGGAGGGCCCTGCCTTCAATACGTAAAACACGCAACATCTGTGAAGTGCAATGATGCGAAGCACAATAAAACATGGTATGCCTGCAATGATTTGTTCACTGAAGCCAGATGGGAAAATTACATTATTAGGATTTCTCTGACTAAGGAAAGGAGATAGCCAAGAGGAAAAGTACAGTAATTCACTTGACAAAAAAAATAAAAATAAAAATTTTCATTGATGAAAAAGCATTAATGTTTCTATCTCAGCACAATAAAGGACACTACTGTGTCTCTGGGTAACGTCTCTGTAAACCTTGCTGAGACCGCAAAAGCTTATTAAGAATAGAAATAGTTAAACGTAAAATAAGGAGGAGCACTTCGACTTAATTTCCTACTTTAAAAGAATATAAGGTAATTTCTTTACAAGCATGATAACAACAATCAATTCCATCAGCCGGCCAAAGCATCCAAATGGGGGATTTTTTGGTATTTTTGGAGAAAATTAATTTGCATTGGGTTCGGGGACTTTTGCAAAAGTTTCCCAGAACAGCAGTACTGTATTTTATTTACATCATTTGTAACTACAGAGATCAAGAAAAACTGTACTTATAAACAATTCACATTTGCTTTGAGCTATGAAAATACTAACCTACTCTGACCTCCCCTTCACCAACTTCACAAACCCTGGGTCAAGAGTCTCAACTTCCCAAAACAGCGCAGTTGTCTCTAATTTCAGACCTGCTACTCTCCTCTCTGCCTTTGGCTAAATCAGTAACAAGCCCAGTTACAAAAACAAAACCAAAAAATTCTACTAACTCATGTAGGCATTTTCTTTCTCCATAAAACAATGTTCCAGCAGACACAAAAGAAATAATGTATCAGTATATAATTCTATTTTCTCTAAAGGGCTATAATAACAGTCAAAAACAGTTCGAGATAGTGATATTCGCTATATTATCTATCTAGACCTGAAAATCTGTACTATCAATGAACTTTATATATTTCAATAAAAGAACATACTGTGAAAATTTACCACGCCTAACCCTTAGTAGGCATTCAATAAATGTTAGTTCCTTTTTATCCTTTCTGTTAATTCATACAGTATTTCCATGCAATAGTTCCTGTTATTACCCCAATATAAAACAGCAAAATAGAAGATAATTTCCTGATTATCAGACCCTAAAAATCCAGGCCACCAGATAGTAATGAAGGGATTCACTTGCAGAAGTCAAACGTTAATCTACCCTCTCTCTCCACCTCCCTTCCTAGGCAACTGTGTCAATTCCAAGGACCATGCCCCTTCTGCTGTAGGAAGTGGCTCAATTGTTTTTCCTTGAAGCAATGTATTAACAGTTCCTGTTCTTTGTGACAGAGAAAACCAATCCCAAAAGCCTATGCCATTCTAAGTGCAGATGCAGCAAGAGTCCAAAGACTGTCATCAACCCACAGAACCCCATACACAAGTTCAAAGGATTCCTGGTTGGGGGCGGGGGAAGTACTGTCATTGTTTTTTGGCTGTCAAGTTCAACTCTCCAAGTGATCTAAGTTTTCTGCACCGACAAGCAATGGAGTCTCCACACACCTAAGATCACGGAAAACCAGAGCTCCATG
This sequence comes from Macroglossus sobrinus, assembly GCA_004027375.1. Taxonomy (NCBI): domain Eukaryota; kingdom Metazoa; phylum Chordata; class Mammalia; order Chiroptera; family Pteropodidae; genus Macroglossus; species Macroglossus sobrinus. Next base: position 51,311 of record PVKZ01003219.1, read on the forward strand.
TACTAGCATTAGCCCTTACTTTTCGCAGGGAATGTTCTGACAGAAACAGGTTTGCAGAGCTGTGTGAAGCTACCATCTATATAGCTCTTTTTGTGGGCATCTGACCCAAGATAGATATATGAGCCAGAGCCATATCTGGTGTACTTTTGTTCAGGCTCCAGAGCTTAAGATAGGAACACAGCATGTTGTGTCAAATTCAACTCTTGTGGTTACAGACGGACAGACTCTGTCATCAGTAATAAGATTTATAGTTGTCAGTGCTAGCCTGGCTACTGCCAGGCCAAGTCCTTTGTTGCATACCATTCACAGAAGCTATTGAATTTTCAAGTGACCAGAAGAATTAGCTAGCCTGTCACTTCCTACTATCCCAAGTTGCTTAACATAATGGTTCCTACGGAAGAACCTCCACCCTCTCAGGACCGGACCGTGGTGTGTCTAGGTGCACGTGTGAAGTCCCGGTGTGGAGAGCAGACTGCAAGCTGACAAGGTCCTTGCCATCTGTGAGGTCAACCAAAGGTTGCCTCGCCTCAAGGAACCCTCCTAAGAATGGAAAAGTACGAACTGATGGGGGACAATGGGGTGCTGCTCCGAGGCAGGGAGTCCGCTCCTAGCCAGGGTGTGGGTTGGGTGAAGATAATCTTATTTTAGCCAGCCATTGCATGCTCTTGCATAAAAGCAGCTTGCAAAAATAAGACGACACCACTGCTGCTCCACCAGTGGGGACAGTGGGCCTCCTGATCCCAGCCTTCTGTCTTCTTTCTCTTCTTCATCTCCCACTGTTCCCACTCAGGTACATTCTCCAGAGCCGTGCTGGACGCGGCATCCTGGCTCTGTTCTATGACCACCAAAATTTAAAACTGGTTGTGCCGTATCTTTGGTATTTAACTGATTCCAACAAGATACCAGACGCAGTTCACAATATTAGATAAACCATGGGGCCATGAAGAGTATTTCCCTAAACAATCGTCAAATCTGATCTATTCCAGTTCAGTAGAACTGAAAATACTAACAAACGCCTTAGGCAGGAGAGAGTGAATAAACCTGGGACCTACCTTGTTTACAATTCCCTCAGACAGGTGAAATTCAATTCCATGCCAACCATACCCTTCGATCACTAAAACACAAACAGAAAAATAAAGGTTCATGCCATAGAAGCAGTTCTTCCAGTTCCTAAAGGGTATCTGGTTTCCAAATACGAAGCTATTTCTTATTTCTTATCCTTCTATCCTCTCATGCCCACCACAGTAGTTGAGCTCTGTCACTGGCAAAAGGCCTAGAAAGGTAGAGTTAAACAATAGGTAACACTTGCTATATGCTAGGCACTGTTCTAAATGCTTAAATGTGCTAATTAATTTAATCCTCACAATAATCTTGTGAGATACTCTTATTAACTCATTTTACATTCAGATGACAACTGACCTATATCTCTGAAAATTGCTCTTGCTGGTGTTAAGAAATGCCTTGGAAATAAATGTAGACGATCTCAAACATCGCAGCCGGACTGTCTCAGTTTGGTATGTGCTCCACGTTCACCCACTCGTGCATTTCTTGAGTCCCCACAATACCAGGTGCTAAAGAGGATTCATTTCCTGCCCTTTAAGAGCTGAGAAACTAGTTGGGGAGATCAGACTAAACTACAAGAAATGATTCAAGAAATGGAATGCCCTACATTATGAGGTATACTTTTTTAATGCAATCATTCCGTAAAAAAAAATCACTAACCTTTGGGAAAAGGAGAGGAAAGCTTTGCATAAGAGGTGCCCTAAACCCGACCCTTTAAAAATAGTTTACACAAGCAAAGTAAGGAGAAAGGCTCCTCAGGCAAGGAAATGAGAACAGAAACATGCTGTGGCAGGGACCTGGTGGACTGAGGCCCTTTACAGTCTGATCCCATCCATTTTGACCAGCCTTTGTCCTGGCCACCCATCTCCCTCCCTCTCCCGATCAGCCATACCAAACTCCTTACTTCTAGGACATACAACCTTTGACAGTCCCAGTGTTTCTCCTACTGCCTGGAACGTTCTTCCCCCTTCTCCCTGGTGGGTGACATTAATCCTTGTATACTGTCAGCACTCAGTAAAGTACAGTCACTGTTTTAAGTAACTCTCATTATTATTTAAGATCCAACTGCAACGTCTTTCTAAAGCCTTTTCCAATTCCCCAGAGTTAATCGACTCACTGCTTCACCACACTCACGTGGCATTTGTCCATTTTTCCATTGGAGTGGTAAAATATTTTATTGTCCCCAGGTTTCCTTTTTCTTTCTCTACTTGTCTGAACAGGAAAAATCTTTTATACAACTTGATATCCCCCAAGACCTAGCACAGCACCTGGCACATAATAGCTGCCTGTTATGTACTTGTTAACTTAAGGCCCAACAGACTCAAATTTACAAAATAACGATAGGGTTCTTCTAAAACACTAGCTCCTTTAGTACATTTAAACAATTCAGTTTATGAAAATCTAATGCAATTTTACATTTTCATGAATATGTCTGTTTTATAATTACACCAACAATTAATGCCCCCCCAAAAAAAAAATCAAAGTAGATTCACTAAAAACTACCAGCTGACTAGGTTTTGCCTGACAACAAGGTCCTCATCCACTGCAACGGAGGCAGGAGAAATTTATTGAATTGATCATTTAGGTATTATGCTGTGACCTCTCTCACTGAAATGGTGCCACAGCTCTGTATGCAATATGTATGTTGAAGTAGGTATTTATCTTGGCTTTTAGTCATGGACCGTTGAGGTTACAAATTTAGAAATCCCATCATAAATCCAAGGTTTATTTATAGAAACTTTCCATACGGTAGGAGTTTAAGAAGTAAAACAGCAGCCTTTTTCCTTGCTGAAAGCAGAAGGTAGTAGAGCACCAAAGGAGCAAACCCTCGTCTGACTCTGCTCTTGGCACTGCTTAAAGGAGAGGCGAGCAAGGGCCTCCCTGAAAATGTCACCCAGGGCAACGGGCATTTCAATGTCTGTGCTTTTCGAGGCTGAAGTATTAAGTGTATCCATGCCCATGTTCATTTAAACCACAATTGTGGCTTGGAACTTAAAAAATGTTCTATCGTGCTAGTCTATCCACATATTAATCGAGTCAGCCAGGTTCGAACATGCTTAAAATACTCTAGATCATTATGCAAAGGTATGAGCTCAATCCTTTATTCTCGGGAAAAGGAACTTAGTCACGGGAGAATGACTAAAGCAAGAGTATTTCAATGCAAGCCATAAGAGAAAAAGCCAAATCCTAAATAATGAGTTGCATTTTTTAAATATCTGAACAGCAATAAGATACAAGCTAATGATAGATTTCTTACAATTATTAATCTCAAAATGAGATCCTGGATTTTTAGTTCAAAGTTTTCAGAGAATGTATTTTGAAACTGATTTCCACATGAGACCATCTTATAAAAAGGTTGTTTTAGTCATCCACTGACTAAACCCATTTAGAATCCAAGTCTAGCTTACTTCATATTGAAATGAATTATCTTTTTATGTGAACAATATTATAAGCAAAGTTCTTTTAATCTTTTATTTTACTGGCTTTTAGAGAAATGCCAATAAAACCTGGAATGACTAAATTTTTATAAACCTTGGAAGCTCACACAACCAATCCCTTCATTTTCAGTTGGGAAACTCTTCAGAAAGAGCTTGATGGTGATAACGGAAACACAGGGCCAAAATCTGATTACTAGTCCATTGTGCTTATTCTACTACATACTGCTAAACACACTGCTTTTTATTGAGACAGAAAATATTTTTAAAATTACAGAAGTTGGAATACCTACATCCATTCCCTAACTAAAAAGAATTTTACAATTAGATACATTTGCCCTGAAGATTTAGAAATGCTGTCCCTTCAAAACTTGAGCAGTAGAAAATTATGCCAGTTATTTTCAATGCTTTTGAAAATATAGAATCTTTGCTGGAAGTTTCGCTTTAAAAAGTTTTTCTTACATTCCCAAGGGGATGGGAATAATTTTAACAATCTAAGATGCCATTATCCTTAGCCTCTAAAAAAATTAACTTCACACACACACACAAAGCAATTTCATTTAATTCAGGGTCTCCTTTCAAACAAGTATTTCTGAAAGAATGCTACTATCTCTTTTTAAGCTGGGGAAAAGAGATGGAAAGGATAAAAGTAACAAAAAATGGAATGAAAGGAGAAAAAAGAAAATCAATATAAAGGTTTGACTCTGATAATAAAAAAAGGAGAAAAAACAATTCTCAATTAAATGAAGGAATGAACTGTGGTTTTTAAGCAATCAGCCTCAACAGGGTATGGTTACATATCTCCTCAAACTGAACACCTACAAGAAAAATCTTAACCTCATTTTGCCTGATTCCTTTATTTGCTCTTTCTTTTACTTCCAAAGAGACAGCAGTAAGTGGACGGGGTCCCCTGGAGAAAGGAGAGGAGTCAGGAATGTCAGTCCACGTAGCCCCTTCAAAGTGGTGGCACTGGCTGGAGCTATTAGAGCGTCTCAAGAGGAGAGCCAAAGACCACAGTGTTCCCAAATCTGTCCATAACTGCCTCTGAAAGAGACCAGAAAACTGCAAAGAGCAATACTACTCCGCTGCCTTCCACACCCAACAAAAGCCTTTCCTTTCCGATTATCAGTTTCACTTGCACAGAGATTTTAAAGGATATTTCACATAACATTTGATGAAGATGACAAGAAGGAAAAGTAAACAATACCATATATACTAGAGGAAAGGAGGGAATAAGGTACACATGCGTAGCCCTGCTGGTCAACTCGGCTGCAGCATGCAACCTAACATGCTTGGCAAAGCGTCAAACATAAAAAAACCTAATATCTCAAACCTTCCACTCATGCGTTTCAGACTCTATCAAAGTTCCCAGTAGTGCCCTCCTTGGCCAGTGCTCCGTAACAGCCATGGAAGCATCTCCCATTTCACTGTGTATTAGAACTCAGATGTCATAGCTCCAGACAGGCAGATACAGCTCTCACTTTGTCAAACTGCAAAGCAAAGTCCGCTTTACAGTTTTCAAGTATTTGAACATCTATTCCCTTATGTAATTCTCCTAACACTGGAAAGTTGTTATTTTCAGAGATGAGTGGAAGGAAATCACAGCAAAGCCTCTAGCATAAGTGGAATAACAGCAGAAGGAGCTCATTTGTCAATCAGTGTTCTAAATAAGAGAGGCGGCTCTGCAGAACTCACACCTGACTGGAACACCACTGAAGCAAAGTCTTAAATAAATGTGCACATTCCCGTCTTCTTAAACAGAATAAAATGAACATTTCCAATTATTCCTTGCTTTTTCTTATAAGAAACGATTTCAAATTTTCAAAACAGGTAATACATAACCATGGTATTTAAAAAATCAAACTGTAAAAAGGTAGATAGTGCAGTAAACTCTCTGATATTACTAACAGGAATTTCTTTTCAGATATATCTCTCCTCAGGCAAGGGAAACAAAAGAAAAAATAAACGAATGAGACTACATCAAACTAAAAAAGTTTTTGTACAACAAAGGAAACTATCAACAAAACAAAAAGACAACTGACTGGGAGAAGATATTTGCTAATGATACATCTGATAAGGGGTTACTATCCAAAATATATAAAGAACTTATATGACTAAACAACAAAAAAACAAATAATCCAATTAAAAAATGGGCAGAAGACCTGAACAGATACTTCTCCAAAGAGGAAATACAGATGGCTAATAGACATGAAAAGATGCTCAAGGTCTCTAACCATCAGAGAAATGCATATTAAAACCACAATGAGTTTACGGCCATGCTAACCTGAACAAGCCCAACCCCCATCTGATCTCAGAAGCTAAACAGGTTGGGCCTTGTTAGTGCTTGGATGGGAGACCACCTAGGAAGATCAGTTGATGTAGGCATAAAAAATAAAAATAAAAAAAATAAGGGATTGTAAACTGACAAGGTCCTTGCAGTCTGTGAGGTCAACCGAAGATTGCCTCACCTAAAAAAAAAAGGAGAGAGAGAGATCATCTCACATGTGTCAGAATGGCTATCATCAATAAATCGAAAAACAAGTGTTGGCGAGGATGCAGAGAAAAGGGAACTCATACATTGTTGGTGGGATTGCAAACTGATATAGCCGCAATGAAAAACCATATGGAAGTTTCTCAAAAAATTAAAAATGGATCTACTTTTTGACCCAGCAATTGCACTTCTGAGTATTTATCCCAAGAAAACCAAAATGATAATTCATAAAGATCTATGCACTCCAATATTCATGGCAGCACAATTTACAATAGCCAAGTTATGGAAGCAATCTAAATGCCCATCAACATGGTTGGATAAAGAAGTTATGGTTCATATATATAATGGAATATTACCCAACCATTAAAAAAATGAAATCCTACCATTTGCAACCACATGGATGGCCTAGAGGTTATTATGCAGAGTGAAATAAGTCAGACAGAGAAAGATAAACACCATATGATTTCATTTATATGCGGAACCTAAGGAACAAATTAAACAAACTAATCAAAAACACAAATATAGTGGACAATTTGGTGATGGACAGAGGGGAGTGGGATTAGGGGACTGGGAGAATGGGGTGAAGGATTAAAGAAGTACAAATCAGTAGGTGACAGTTGGTCACGGGGATGGGGGGCACGGCAGAAGGAATGCAGTTAGCATTAATATGATGGCTAGGTAAAGGGCCAGGGGAGGGAGGGAACAATTGGGGGAATCATTTTATGAACTCTATAGATGTCGAACCAATGTAGTGTATACTTGAAACAAAATAATTTTTTTTTTAAGGTGGATAGTGAAAAGTAGGTCTCTAGCATAGGATTTCAAGTTTCTTGTAATTTAATGTTTTCCTAATGGCTGAATCACTCTCCTATGCTTACAAATGTGGCTGCAGAAGAAGGAGCTGAATGATGTAGCTCTTTATTGCACTACGAGAGAGCACATCATCGCCATCACTGAAATCTGAGCAACTGCACAGGAGACCTGCCTTCAGTATGGGAAGGCACATTTGTGCCCTCCCTGTATAAACTCTCACGGGCATACACAGCCACACCCAAAAGAGAGAATTCTTTTGTGTGTGAGGAGGGAGGGGGAGTAAAATATATATATAAATTCACCACTGTATAAAACAAAGAAATGAGGACTTTTTAGACTTTACAAAATGGATTCCAGTAATGTCAACTGGCACATAATGGGAACGCCCTTAGGGTGTAAGCAGAAGCACAGAAACGTCAGCCATGACTGCCCTGAACGAGCCCCCAATTGCAGGAGCCAATAAGCGTAAGGATCCCACCTTGTAAGGTCCATATGAGCTGAACACCTTAGACAGACGATGCTCAAGCCTGATGCTAGAGCGTCACAGATGTGTGCACTCAGAGCCGAAACTCGGACCTCCTGCCCATCATAGCTGCTGGCTTGGGACCCACATGCAGTTGTCCGTGCTGCCAGTCAACAGAGCTCACTGCAGAGACACTACGCCTAGCTAGCATCCATCCCTTCACTCTGCCGCATGAGACTCTGTACTTCCCCTCTCTGTGGGTTGCCAGTCGATCTGCCTGAGTTCCTGATGGGTTTATGAATAAATCTGGCACTGTGAAAGGACACAAACATGTTCAAGGGTGTTTGGTTTCCTTGTTTGCAACAACCATTTTAAGCATTTTTAAGTGTACCACTCCATGGCACCAAGCACATTCACAATGCGTGGAATCACCACTATCCACTTCCAAAACTTTTTCATCATCCCAGACAGAAACTCTGTTATCTATTAGACAGCAATCCCCCACTTCCTCTCCCCACCCCAGCTCCCGGTAACATCTATTCTATTTTGTCTATGAATTTGTCTATTCTAGATACTTTAAGTGGAATCACACAATATTTGTCCTCTTATTTCTAACTTCTTTCACTTAGCATGTTTTCAAGGTTCACTCATGTTGAGGCATGTATCAAAATTCTTTTCCTTTTTAAGGCTGAATATTTTATTGTATGTGTATACCACAGTTAATTTACATGCTACGGAAGTGAGCACATATACCACATTTTGTTTATCTGTTTAGCAGTGGTGGGCACTTGGGTAGTTTCCACTTTTTGGCTATTATGAATAATGCTACCGTGAACACTGGTGCACAAATATCTGTGTAAATCTCTTCTTCCAAACCTTTTGAGTATATTCTTAGAAGTGGAACTGCTGGGTCCTATGGCAATTGCGTGTTTAACTTCTGAGGAACCACAGAGCTGTCTTCCACAGCGACTGCACCATTTTATACCAGTGATACACAAGGATTCCAGTTTCTCCTCCTCACGCTTTTTCTGGTAATAGCCATCCTAATAAGTGTGAAGTGGTATCTCATGTGGTTTTCATCTGTATTCGAAGGAAAGGTTCCTATGTCTATGGCTTCAAAGCATTTTGTATGTGGAGGTGCTCCTGTGGCATTGGTCCACCTCTTCATCACGGTTCTCAAGAATCTACCATTCATTCAGTGCACTGGTCATTTCAAATCTTGTCTGCTATGACTGCCACTGTACTCCACTCTGCCTCTTCTGCTTTTCTAACACTTCCTTTCACCTATGCTTTGTGGCTTTCTCCTCAAATAACACTAATCTATTTATAACCAGCCACTGCCAGTTTAATCAACACCTCATCTTCCAGAAGAACCAACGACTACTCAGAGCACTTTTGGCACTTTTAAGTCTTCTCAGAAATTGTCGATAATGCTCAAAAGTTCTTTCTTGACAATCTAAGGCACTTTTCTTTTTCTTGGTTTTGGATTTAGCACTCTTTCTGAAAGTAACAGATAGCTGGTCTTTGGATAACCAAAGTTTACCATCAGCATTCTTTTTCTCTTTATTTTAATTTTCCAATTAAGAGTTGACATTCAATAGTATTTTGTATTAGTTTCAGTTGTAGAGCATAATGGTTAGACATTTATATCATTTAAAAAGTGAACCCTCAATTAGTCTAGTACCCATCTGGCACTATATAGTTATTACAATATTGACTATATTCCTTATGCTGTACTTTTCACATGCCTGTGACTATGTTGTAACTACTAATTTGTACTTCTTAATCCCTTTACCTTTTTCACTCAGCCCCACAACCCCTGCTCCCACCTGGCAATCACTAGTTTGTTCTTTATATTGAGTCTCTTTTCATTTTGTTTGCTCATTTATTTTCTTTGTTAGAATCCACATATAAGTGAGATCATATGCTACACCATTGGAATTTTTGTGTCCAAGTCTACCTGCATTTAGGCAGAGCTTACAGATAAATAAATACATTAAAGTTCTCACGTCTCAAGAACACAACAAAGATAATAAAATTGAAAATATTTGTATTAGTAACCCACAATAAATTGTTATTTGGCTGTCAACAGTGCCTAGAACATGGTAGGCACTTAATAAACATTTGCTGAATGAATGCTTTAAGGAGGTAATATGGCAGCAGAGAAAAGGTGTTTGCTTTGGAGTCAGATCTGGATTTATATCTCAGCTCCTACCTTTATTAACCACATGATCATGAGCTAAGTTACTTAGCTTCTCTAAGCCTCAGTTTCCTCACCCAAAAAATAGTTGGATAATACCACCTTCTTGCAGGATGACCATAAAAAGATGTTACTGGTGATATACTCAAATATATAAACTGCTTTGTTGATACTGACTCAAGGTACATCAAATGCAAAGATTTAAGCAGAAGAAACAGTTCAGTAGCTCACAATTCATTTATTCAACAATTATTTAGTGAAGGCCTAGTATGTGCCAGGCCTATAGGTGCATGAGATACATCAGTGATCAAGACACAGATCCCTGCCCTCATACAGTTTAAATTCTAATGGGGAAGGGTAAATAATAATATAGTAAATAAACTAGACAGATCTTAAAGTATAATGTTTTAGAAAAAAAAAAGGTAGGTCAGAATAAAGGATATCAGTATTCGGGGCAGAGGAGTTATAATTTTTTAGTAAGATGATTAGAGTAGCTTTACTGAGAAAGTGACACTGAATTAAAGATTTGACAGTCATGAGAAAGTTAGCCAGGCAGATATCTACAGGAAGAGCATTCCAGACGAAGGGAAAAGCCAAGGCAGAAGCAGGACTATCATGTTCAAGGAACAGCAAGAAAGCGAGTGTGGCAGCAGCAGAGTGAGCAAGGGGAATATAGTAGGTGACGTCAGAGAGGCTAATAGAAGACCAGATAATGTAAGGCCTCACAGGTTTTACTCAGAGTGGAATAGGGAGTCACTGTTTCAAAACAGAGGAGTGACATGATCTGACTTAGGTATAAAAAGAAAGATTCAGGCTGCTGTGCTGAGAATAAAGGAAAGGATGGGAGATCAGATAGGAGATACAATAATCCAGGCAAGAGAGGACAGAGGCCAGTGGTAGCAGCAGACATGGTGAGAAGGAGCTGATTTTGGATATATTTTAAAGGTAGATCCTGTAAGTTTTCCTGGCGCACTGGATATGGGGTATGAGAGAAAGAGTAAGAGGCCAAAGTTTTGACCAGAGCAACTAAAAGCACAGAGTTACTGTCAAATAAGTCCTGGTGGGGGGAGGGTTAAAGGAGAAAATGAATAGTTTACTTTTAGTTTGGTATATGTTGTCTGAGACAGTTGGCTTTCCAACTTTTCCAAAAGGTAAACAGGGTCTGATCAATGAAATGATGGCTTTTTACATTTTCATTTACTATCCTGTAATCGATGATAAACCACAGGTTTAATCTGACCTAGACTCTACAGATTTATAACAAATTAATTTCAGCAGTTGCAATAGACATGAAAAAAGAAATACTCATCACACAGTTTGATGCTGATTAATTCCAAGACTGACCACATCCTTTAAAGCTTGAAGATAAGACTGAAATCCATTCCATCTCACAGTAATAGCTATGGGGCCAAATCTCAGTAAATGAGATAGAATGAAAAAATAGAATGAGTTCCTGGCATCTGTTACCAGCACTGAATTCTTCACCCTGATAGCACTGAAGGATTCCAGTCGTCCTAACATGATCAACTTCAGTCTGACATACTCCTCTCTTCCTAAACACAAATTTTTCTCTCCTGTTCCCTGGAAGGTCCCAAAAGAAGAGAAAGGCCCAGAGCCTGAAAACAACCTCTTGAAGGAGGAAGACCCAGGACTAGCACTATTCCCACATTCAGGGTCAAGGTCACTGGAGAAATAGCAAAACCACACCATCTCAAGGTTGGTAAGGTATCATCATGTGTCAACTACTATTTTCCAAATGACCATGTGCTAAATGCTAAGGATACACAGATGATTATGACAAAATTCCTATTCAAGGCGTTCTGTGCTAAGTACTTTGATAAAGGAATTAACTAAGGGTCATGGGAGTATAGAGGTGGAAATAAAAGAGCAGACTTTCAAAATAAATTCCCAAAAATTAACTTGGAATCACCACATCCACCATCTCCTACCAGTCTTACACACAGAAGATTCATGTAGTGAATCAGGCTAAGGAGAAAGCAAGACTGCATCCTCACACGGCTGGGACTTGCAACCCCTTAAAATCAGGATCTTGTTCTCTTATGTGGTTGGTTAAAGAAAATAGTGAAAGGTAGCTATGATCATTTCCATCCCCCCTTCACTTCTCTTCCATGAAAAAAAATATATATTTGGGATCACAAGAAAACATTGTTCTAGTTCAATCATTCACACAGTGCCAAACTCCAAGTTGTACGAGATAGTATTTAATCCTTTATAATATTTGCTGGAAGAAAATATAATACTTTCTCTTCCCAACCTAAAGAACATTTTATTTAACCTAGACTATTTACAGAGATCTAGGTTATAACAACTTCTACAATAAAACTAACCATAACCACTTCCAATGCCATGTGACTTTTCCCCTGGCCCAAGTTCAAAACCTTCCACCTCTCAATGTTTAAGAGTCTTTCTAGCTCTGAGTCTTCTGGCATTCTTACTTTTCATTTTACTGTGACTGTTAATTTTGACTCTCAGGAATTCAGCCACAAAGCATTATGGGAACTTACTCCATTAATCCACAAACTATATTTCATTTTAAATTTCCAGACAAAATCTTAAGGCTTGTAATGCAGTGTCAAGAAGTGTCATCTGTATTTAACATCTCCAAAGGGAAAAAATAATCTCTGACATGTAAGTTTTTACTTAATGGTAATCTCTCTTTATCCAGTAGAAACATACTTCACTATGATCACATATTCCAGCAAACTGCTGCGATCTCAGCAATTACAATGGAGTATATGCTGTCAATAGTGAGTCAGGCCTTGGGAGTGATTTAGCACATGGAAATTCACCAGCTGGCATCTACAACTGGATTCAAGGAGACAAACGGAATTTTTGTATTGGGTTTTTCCAAGAGTTAATTAGTTCTTAAATTGACTATACCTTTCTGAAATATTTACAGATGAAATGATATAACGTCTGAGATTTGTTTTAAAGTATTGAGGAGAAAGAGGTTAGCAAGGTTAAACAAAATTGGTTACATGCTGATAATTACTGAAGTTGGGTGACAGGTCCATATGGTGGTTCATTTTACTATTCTCTTTGTGTGTACGGGATATAGTCCATAATAAAGACTTAAGTTGTTTTGTTTTGTTTTGTTTTTAACTTATGTCACGAGCAACACCTAATCCAACTCTCCCCAATCAGGAAAAGCTTCCCAGGCACCATGTAAGTTAATTCTGAAAAACTCAATCCAAAGAAACAAATCATTTCTTTTTTGCCCACTTTGACCTTTATCATGTTATAGACTTGTCAGATCAAGTAAATGCCTATTCCTTTATGAAGTAAAATATGCATTTCCCTAGAAAACTGAAATTATCCAACTGTCATTCATTCAATATTTATTAAATACCTACCATGTGCCAGCATGTGCTAGACAAAAAGGATAAAACATGGTCTCTGACCTTATGTAGTTTATAATCTTGGAGCATAAGAAGATAAAAACAAGTAAGCAAGCCATCAGGCAGAAAACTAATTACAAACTTCTCCAAGATATTTAAAAAAAAAAAAAACATAGAAGGAACTTTACAGGCAGAAATTATCTACTTTTTAGACATGGTGATAAGGAGAGGTGAACAACGAAGTAAGACCAAGGGATGATAATGTAACTGATTGAAGGAAGCGAAAAGGGATTCCAGACCAAGTGAGATCAGCGTAGATAAAGCATGCTTACAATGTAGGTCACAGAAAGAAATCTGGATTTTAAGTGCAATGGGAAATGACTGGAAAGGAAGGTTTTAAGCAGTGAAGTGACATGACTCAGTTTGTTTTTAAGAACATCCTGCTACTCTGGAGGGAACAGACTGAACGAGAATAATGATTTTTACCAAGAAGAATTTTAGATGAATAAAATCAAACACTAAAATTGATTATGGCCAGTGAAAATCATATTTGCATTTCATAACCCATCGAAAATCCTTTAAATTGTCATCCTGAGTCCAGGCTTCACGTACGGTTTTTGTTTTTTATGCTCACAACCAATGGGTCATGACCTCTGCAGAGCTCTCTGGGACGCTGAAACAAGCCCACATGCCTGGGGGTTAGCATTCTTCTCATTCTCCATTTGCCCGAGTCAGATTAATTTTCATTTACTCATCTCCTATTCCACAATCAGCTTTCTGGCTGAAAGGAAGGGAATACAGGACTTCCTCAGGTGTTTTAGGAGACAATAAACTTCACTGAACATCTGATAAGGAATGTGATTGCATAACCTTTCTTCTCATGGTCAAGTACGTTCCGGATGAAAACTCCACTATGAAAACAACTTAAACTTTCCTGTCCTATTTATCTCAAAAACCTGCCTAATGCACACCTATTTAATTCTGCTTTAAAAAAAGAAAGAAAAAATAGTTTCCTCATTCCAAAGTAGAAGCAAGAATTCCTAATAACATTTGTAAGTGATAAGGAAAGAAAAATAAATCCCGCTGTCAATCCCTGGGGCATGTGTCTAAGAAATGCTAAAAAGAGCACAAAGTTATGTTCAAAGAGAGTTTACTCACTTATGAATGAAAGGAGGAACAAGAAACAGTACCAACACCTGCAGAACATACATGAACTTTATCTACATTATTTCACTTAATCTGAAAACATTTCTACAAGATAAGTATATCCCCGTTTTACTGATGAGGTCACAAGACAAAGAGAAATTGACACTAGCTCAGAGTCACACAACTATTAAGTGGCATTCATGGCCCATACTCTTTCTATTAAATAAATGTCAAATATAAGATCTAAATTATAGAAATTCTTCCACATGACCAAGGTACTAATAGATAAATAAATTGATATAATGTATGTGTGTGCGCGCATGTGTGCTTCCTTTGAAGGTATCATCAACTGTAATATTTTTCAGTAGGAAAGTGCTTAGATTCCTATTTAGAGACAGACCACAAGAAAGCACCTCTGAAGAGATGAGAGTTCAGTAGCAAAAGCTCTTGGAGTTATTTGCTTTTAATGAAGCCAAAGGAGCTTCTCTTTGAAGGCAGTATATACTTTCTTGGGGCTAGCAGCTGTGACTCCCTAACAAAAACTATGGAACTCGTGTACAAGGACCATTCTCAAGTCCAGAAATGTCTGTAAGTGATTTTAGGGTGGTGACACTGAGCAGCACGTACGTGCAAAAACAACTATACTGTCAACAAATAAAACCAAATAAGATAGCATAACATGAAAGCACCTAATGGTGGCCAGCATAAAGCTGATACTTAAATTAAAACTAGTTTATTCTACTCCCTGCTCCAAGTTGCTTATACAAAAAAAAATAAATAAATAAATAAATAAATAATAAAAATAAAAATAACTGTGCTAGATGGAGCCATCCCACTTAGCTGAAAAAATTGATGAAATGCTCTTTCACTCAAACCCTGCCGGACTGAGTTTGCATATCTGGTCCCACAATTGCTAAAAACAACAGGGACACAACCAGCCACATCTCAGAAATCAGAAGTCTTCTCTTAAGGACTGTTTTATTTCATCCCTCAATCACAGCATAGCAAGTAGACAGAAATGTATTTTTAAAGCTGTCCCCAACAGCTGAGGACAACACAACTCAGCAAACCACCAAACTATCACTGCTACGTGCATTGCAACCTGCCATCAACCATTTCTACGATCACTGAGAGGCCACGCACAACTTGGGAGAGTAAATCATTACTTAACATCTCACACTAGGGCAAATTATTCTTCAACTAGTGCAATGGTGTAACTTTTGAAATGGAATTATCTTTCTTTTAAAAATTATTTTAAATCGAGTCTATCATTTAGATGCTTCTGAGATTCAGACTCTAAAATTAACAGTCTCCTACTGTAATTAAAGTTGAGATGGTATAAATTGGTAATGATTGCTGGGGTGAATATAGTAACAAGGACCAATTGAAAATCACAGGAGGGCCCTCAGGAGTCATCTAACTTAACGCTCTTACTCTACCGAGGAAAACACTCTGACCAAAGAGATTAGACAACTTGTTCAATATTACATAGCTTATTAGTGACAGAATGAGGTTTTTTAAGCCCCAAGCCTACTGGATGATGGCCAGCTGACCTCTAATAACATTAGCTGCCACTTACCAGTTAATTACAGTGGACCAGGTGCTGTACTAGAACTTTACATATTTGTGAGCTCATTTAATCTCACTCGATCCTATGAGAAGGCATCATCAAACACATTTTATAAATGAGGAAACCAAGATTCAATGTCAAAGTCCATGGTTTCAACCTCTACACTATGCCTCTCTACTTTCTATTCATTCATCCATCAAACACCTTTGTTAAGCAAGTCAGATACTGTCTCAGCCCTAGGTCATATAAATGATGGAGATGGACACGGTCCCTGCCTTTATAGAGTTTGTGATAAACAAGCAAAAAATAAGCACTTCGGGTATGACAGGTAAGTGTTATGGGAGGGAAATATAGTAATGTGGTAATTACAGACACAACATTATGCTACTAATCTTATACAAAAACACTAAAAATGTAAAACACTACCACTTCACCTTCATTAGGATGGCTACCATCAAGAAAAAAAATGATAGAAAATAAGCATTGGTAAAAATGTGGAGAAACTGAATTCTTAGGCATGGTTGGTAGGAATGTAAAATGCAAGTACATACTATAATTTTAGACAGTAAACTACTAAACATTCTGAACCCATCAAAGATAACAGGTATTTGAAAAAGTATATTCTGAAAGTCAGATAAATTAGGGTCCTCTTTCTTTAGTATGATATTAATTCTAGCATGGGCATAAGTAGAAACAGTTGTAATCAGAGAAACTTGTCAATGATAATAGATCTTTCCAAATGAAAATAAACTATCAATTACACGCACATGCAAGTCCAATGCCCACTTCTTTTTTCCTATTCCCATAATCCTGGTAAATTTCTCAGGCAGTTCCTCTGATATCTCAGGACAGAGAGGAACTCGGACTGTTGTACAGGTGAAGGCACCTCATTAAGCTCCCTTACTGGACTCAGATTCCCGCTGTGGGAACTGCCGCCTCTTAAATTTCTGAGCTATTATCAGATAGAAGCAGTTCTTAATCTCCCTGGCTTCTTTTCAGGGGCATGTGCCAAAAAAAAGGTGTAGAAAGGACCTAGGTCCACAGTTTAAAGTATTGCAGTTCCATCTATTATGGACCCTAAGCCATGTTATTCACTTTCAGTCTAGAACGTACCATCAATCTTCTTTATTTACTATACCCACTTGGTACAGGTCTCATATTAGATACATGGAGAGAAAATAATATCAATTAAGTGTATCTACTACCCCCCAATGAACTAGGAAGAAAGTATTGGTGAGAAAAAAAAAAAGTAAGGGAAAAATGTCACTATAGGGAAAGGAGAGTTTGAAAACAAGTTTGAGGTGGCATTAATCAAGGAGAGCTGCTCTGTATAGGAGGCTCCAGGCTAACTTTAAAATGGACAAGGACAGAGTTTACAGAATGGGAGGAAGAAGGCCATTCGAAGAACTCAGGGCAGCCTGATCAAAGTCAGGAAAGTAACAGCGATCGGTACAGAATGATAACCAGTGCTTTTTAAAGTTCTGGTTGATAAAACATGTAATGGTTTTGCTTAGTGACCTATTAAAGTATCCACTAACCATAACCCTGTCTGATGAAGGCAGCATACAGCTACAGACTGACTGCAAGACCAAGAAGCAATTTGCTTCCAGCAACCAAACTGTCACTCCACTCCTCCCTCATACTCTTTAACTGGAAAAAGAGAAATAAATCTATCATTTCTATAGCTACACTGGAATGATATTCTGAAATGTTTGCTTCCTCTCATCTGAGAAGTTCTTATGTAGAGTCTGTTATTAAGTCTTTGCTACTTTTCCAGAGAGCAGAGTGCAAATAAATTCAAGACAAAGAAATGGTAGCTGAAATAGATTTTAAGCAAGAAGAGCTGACCCAGCCTTTACTTTTGTAAGTCAAATGTAAATTGCATATATAATCAACTGCCATTGGTGTCATTCCTCACAGTTAGCAAGTACTTTATTTAGACAAGGTTTTACACACGGTAGATGCTCAGTAACTACTTAAAAGGGTGAATGACCCAATTTGTACTCAAGGTACCACTGCAAGGAGAAGCTAAACAAATTAACTCTGTAAAATGAAGTTAGAAAACTGCAGGAAGACGAAGCATGGAATATTTTCTTGCAATGGAGCTGCAAGAAGGCACATTATCATCCACTTATTCAACAGGAATTTGAAGACCTATAATGGGCCGGGCATTCCTGCAGTATGCATGTGTGAGGGGGTACAGACCAACTGTCAGAAACCGACCTCACCAAAGTTGGCATGCAAACACCTTTAGTCCACAGTGTTAACTCATTCGTATCTTAAAGCAACTCTGAGGTATAATTTGCTTATCATAAAATGTACACTTTTGATGAGTTCAATGAGTTCTGACAAACGTACATTCTTGTGTGGTCAATACTCCCAATCAAGAAAAATCCATTCCCATCACCTTTCACGTCCTTTTAGAGTCAATCTACACACATCCTGAACTCCAGTCCCAGGCAACCACTGATCTAATTTCTATTATTACAGTTTTACCCGTTCTAGAACTTCAATATAAGTGAAATCATAGAGTAAGTTCTCTTTCCTCTCTCACTTTTGCTCAACATGTTTCTGAGATTCATTCACACTACTACATGTATCAATAATTCACTGTTTATACACCTATTGACAGTATTTGGGTGGTTTCCAATATTTTGGCTACTATGAATAAAGCTGCTATGAACATTCATGTGGTCTTTTGTGAACATGTTTTCATTTCCCTTAGTAACCAACACCGAGGAGCAGGACTGCTGAGTAGCATAAGTATGTGTTTATAAGAAACTGACCCAATGTTTGCCAAGCTACATACCAGCTACATACATAAATTCCAATTGTTTCATAGTCTTACCAATACTTGGAATTTTCCATTAAAAAAAAATTAGCTATTCTGGAGCTTTACTTTTCCTAGAACCCAGATATTGATGAGTGTATCCAGAATGGGGTTCTTTGTAAAAATGGTCAATGTGTGAACACAGATGGAAGTTTCCAGTGCATTTGCAATGCCAGATTTGAATTAACTACAGATGGAAAAACTGTGTTGGTATGGAAATCTGTTTGCAAAAGATTTCTAAAGAATATACATTTTTATTTAGTACCATATATACTATTTCCATGAAAGCTCACAAACACATACGTGAGAGTTCTTCAGAAGATTTGGGGAAAATATAAATACACTTAACGTAAGACTATTAAAGTGAAAGGACAGATATTTTTGAAAATATAATTAAATACTGTGGTGCTTCTGAAAAAATAAAATAAATTTTAGTTATTCTAGTGGGTATGAAGTGGTATCTCACTGTGGTTTCAATGTATATCTCCCTGGTGACTGATGATGTTGGGTATCTTTTTATATTTTTGGACATTCAAATATATTTTATTCTGTGACATGTCTCTTTAAATCTTTTGCTCATTTTTAACTGGTCCCTTTGTCATATTATTGAATTTTAATGTCTTTTTTAACATATTCTGGATATAAATCCGTGTGTGTGTGTATGGTGTGTGTATATATATTTCTTCCCAGTCTGTAGCTTACCTTTTCATTTTCTTAGTGTCTTCTGAAGAAGGGACAATTTTATTTGCAATAAGGTCCAAATTTATCAACTTTTTTCTGCTCTGATTAGTGCTTTTTGTGTCCTAAAAAATCTGTGCCTACCCCAAGGTCGCAAAGATTTTCCCTTATAATTTCTTCTGTAAGTTTTATGCTTTTAGTTTATATGTTTAGGTATATGAGGCACTTCAAAATAATTTTTATGTAGTGTGTGAGATATGTGATACAGAAAGAAATTAATTTCTTTACAAACAAATACCCAATTGTTCCAGCAACATTTGTTGAAAAGACTATCCTTTATCCTACTGAATTAGCATTTCATTTCAGCCTTGGTTAAAAAATCAATTGGTCATACATGTGTTTATTTCAGTACTCTCTATCATGCTCCAATGATTCATCTATTTTTACACCAATACCACACTGTCTTGATCACTCTAAGTTTTATAATGTCTTGAAATCAGGTCCTTTAAATTTCCATGTAATTTTTAGATGCAGCATGTCAATTTCTACAAAAATCTTAACATGGTGTATCTCTACTTATTTAGGTCTTTTTTCATTTCTCTGCAATGTTTTCATTGTAAAGGTTTTACATCTTTCATTAAATTCATTCCTAAGTACAGAATGGCAGGAGAGATTGTGGGGATAAACAAGGTATTAAGATTAATGTCTTACCAAGAATATAAAATGGTTCAATAAAGAAAATGATCAACTATGTTAAATACCTCTTGAGAGGTAAAGTAAGATGAATGGAAATGTCCATTTCTTCATTCACTAATTCATTCAAAATATTTATTAAGCACCTACTACATGACAAGTACTGTTGGTGCTGGGGATACAGCAATAAATAAAACAAAGTCCCTGCCTTTGCAGAGATTATCACCTACTGGGAGGAGATTGATAACAAATATATGTCAAGGGTAATAAGTCTTCAGAGAAAGTGAAACAGGATAAGGGAAATAGGGAATGCCTGGGACTGAGTAGTAAAATGGCTTTTTTTATACATGATGGTCTCTCTAATAAGACATCTGAGCAAACATCTAAAAAAAGTGAGGAAGTAAACCATGTGAAGATCCAGGGAGAGAGTATTTCAGGCAGGAGAAACAGCAAGCACCAAGACCTGGTATGATCCAGGAACAGCAAGGAATCCAGTGACATCGCAGCCGAGTAAGCAAGGGGGAGTGCAGTAGATCATGAAACTGACTCTGGGAAGATCATAAGATCTATAATCTATGTGGAGAGCAGATCCTAAGAAATCAAGGACAGAAGCAGGGAGTCCAGTTCAAAAGAAACTATTGCAATAATGCAAGAGGATAATGATAGTGTGACGGTCCACTATATTTCCAGCTTGATTAGGCTGCAGTCCTCAGTTATTCAAGCACCAATCTAAGTGTTTCTGTGAAGATATTTGTAGATATGATAACCAACTGACTTTAAGGAGATTATTCTAGATGGTCTAGGTGGACCTAATCAATCAGTTAAAAAAAAAAAACTTATAGCAAAATTGAGGTTTCCAAGAAGAAATTGCACCTATGAATCGCAACTTCATCTCCTGCTGAGAGTTCCAATCTGTCCTTCATGACAGCCTAGCCTGTGGATATCAAACTTGCCTAGCCAGCCCTCACAATCATGTAAGGAACAAATCTTTGCAATAAATCTCTTAATATATCTCTCCTACTGGTTCTGTTTCTCTGGTTGAACCCCAACTGATACAGATTTTGGTATCTGGAAGTGAGGCTGTAACAAACACTTAAAAACATGGAAGTGGCTTTGACGCTGGATAATGGGTAAAGACTGGAAGAATTTGAGGCACAACAGAGGAAGCCTAGGTCGCCTTAAACAGATTTTCAGAGAAAACCTGGACTTTAAATGAGGTCCTGGTGAGAGCTTGGAAGAAAGTGAGAGCACAGTAGAGACATGCCTACACTGTTTTACAGAATAAATGTCATCATGAACAGAATGTTGGTGAAAATATGAACATTAAAAGAGCTTCCAGGGAGGACTCAGAAGGAAATGAAGACTGTTAATGGAAATGGAAGAAAGACAATTCTTTTTATATAGTGGCAAAAAAAAAAAAAAACTTAGCTGAATTGTATCCTACAAGTTGTGTGAAAAGCAGAATTTATTAGTGATGAACTTATTTAGCTAAGGGGATTTCCAAGAAACATGCTGAAGATGTAGCCTGGTTTCTTCTTGCTGCTTACAACAAAATGCAAGAGGAAAGACAAATTGATGTGCAGAATGATTAAAAAAAAAAAAAAGACTTGATTTGGGGACATTCTCAACTTATCTAGCGCGTGCTCTCCTCCCTCTTCCCCCTCACCCCCAGCACACACACACACACACACACACCACTAAAATAAGGAGATACATTATTAAGAAAGCACTGCTGTGGAGAGAAAGCCAATAGTGTGGATGAACCGACCACCTTTTCCCAGTGCTAAAGAGATCACACATATGACTCAGAGATCCCCTGAACCAACCATCAAAACAGAAGCTAGGAATAGACATGAGTTCATCATCCAGGAAAGATCTATGGAGGACCCTCTTGTCCAATGACAAGAATCTCTGAGACATACACACGAGACTCAAAAGGTTTCTGAGAATGTTTTATCAGGAGAAACACTGCCAATCTGACCTGAAAGAGTTAGAAAAAAATAAAATAAAAATAAAATAAAATAATAAAATAAAATAAATTAAATTAAATTAAGGAATACTACTGGACTACTAAAATTCTACTGGTAAGAACAGGCTAAAGAAACTGCTCAGCTGCAAGAAAACTGCTATCCTGCAAGAAAAGTTAAGGACAGACACAAAAAGCAAAAGCAACAAAAGTGAAAATAAACAAATAGGGCTACATCAAACAAAAAAGCTTCTGCACAACAAAGAAAACCATCCACAGAATGAAAAGGCAATCTGATGAACCGGAGAAAATATTTCTCACGTTTTCTCATATTCTCAAATCATGTATTTATAAGGGACTCATATCTAAAATACATAAAGAACTCATACAACTCATACGATAGCCAAAAAACAATGATTTTAAAATGTGCACAGGGTCTAAATAGACATTTTTCCAGAAAATACCTACAGATGGCCAACAGGCACATGAAAAGATGCTTAACATCACTAATCTTCAGGGAAATACAAAGCAAAACCACCAACTATCACTACACACCTATTAGAATGGCTATTACCAAAAAGACAATAAAAACAAGTGTTGGGGAGGATTTGGAGAAAAAGGAACTCAGTGCTGTTGTTAAGAATGTAAATTGGTGCAACCACTATGGAAAACAATATTAAGATTCCTCAAAAAATTAAAAATAGAACTACCATATGATCTAGCAATTCCACTCTGGGTATTTATCCAAAGAAAATGAAAACATTAATTTGAAAAAACATATGCCCCCTCCACATTATTTATAACAGCCAGACATGAAAACAACCTAAGTTGTTTTCACTTAGGATAAATGGATAAAGAAAATGTCACACTCACACTCACACACACGCACACACAGACAATGGAATATTATTCAGCCATATAAAAAAATAAACTCTAGCTATTTGCGAGAACATGAATAGACTTTGAGGGCATTATGCAAAGTGAAATAAATCAGAGAAAGACGAATACTGTATGATCTCATTAAATGCGGAATCTAAAAAAACAAACTGAGCTCATACAGAAAATGGATTGGTGCTTACCAGGATTGGGGGTGGGGAGGTTGGCAAAATGGGTGAAGAGTGTCAAAAGGTACAAATTGCCATTCATAAAATAAATAAGTCATGGAAATGTAATGCTCATCATGGTGAGTACAGTTAATACTGTACTGTATATTTGAAAGTTGCTAATAGTGTAAATCTTAAAAGTTCTTGTCACAAGAAAAAAAAAATCTATAACTATGGTGACAGATGTTAACTAGGCTTATTATGATAATCATTTCACAGCATATACAAATACCACATAATTATGCTATATTTCTGAAACTAATACAACATCTCAATGAGAATGAGAGAGAATGAATGAATGAATGAATGAATGAATGAGAGAATGAATCACCTGAGCCTTAAGCCCAGAAGCCAGAGCCATAGGAACAAAAGACATAGCCGCAGGCCCAGAGGGCAAAGTCCCGAGCCACAGATTACTCTCAGACTCTGAAACCTAGTGAAATGTTCCCTGCTGAACTGTGAAATTGCTTGGGACCAGGGACACACTTATTCCTCGCATTTTTTCATTTCTGGAAATAAAATGCCTTTGCTTGTCCCATCACTGCTTTTAGAAACATATAACTTATTTTCCAGTTTTACAGGTCTACAGATGGTAAGGAATTCTACCCCAGGATGGACCATACCCAGTACTCAACTATACCTGATTTAGATGATTTATATGACGAGATCTGGCATTTTTGAATTGATATGTAGCTGAGATCTTGGCTTCAGTTGATGCTGCAATGGGTTGAGACTTCTGAGAATGTCTCAGAAGGATGACTATATTTTGCATGTAGGACAGATGTGAATCTTTGGGGGCCAGGGGCAGATGGTGGTAGACTGAAAAATGGCACCCTAAAAGATACCCACATCTTCTATAATCCAATCCCTGGAACCTATGAATGTTACTTTACATGACAAAAAGTGGGGGGAGGTTGTAAATGTGATTAAGAATCTTAAAATGGGGAGATTAACTTGGTGAGCCCTAAATATAATCACGTCTTTATAAAAGGGAGGCGGAGAGGGATTTGACAAACACAGGAGAAAATGTGCAGACAGATCTGAGAACGCTGGCCTTGAAAACTAAGGTGATACTGCAACAAGCCAAGCAATGGCGGCAGCCACCAGAAGCTGAAAGACACAAGGAACACTCTCCCCACAAAGCCTCTGGAAGGACTGCCCACACCTTCATTTTGACCTTGTGAAACTGCTTTCAGACATCTGGCCTTCAGCATTGTAAGAGAATAAATATGGGTTGTTTTAAGCCACCAACTATGTGGTAATTTGTCACAGTAGCCACAGGAAACTAAAACTAATATAGACTGGCTCAGACAAGGTGATTGTGGTGCAGGTTTGTGGGAAGTGATTAGATTACGGATATATTTAGAAGACACGGCAAACAGGATTTGCTGATGGACGGGCTATGAAGTGGGAAAGAGAGAGAAGATGGCTCCAAGGTTCTTGCTGAATTACTAGAGGAGTCACCATTTTACTAAGCCAGAGATGACCCATTGGCTCGGCAACATGAAGTTAGTGCTGGCCTCCTGAAAACTGTTTTGGTAGAAAATAGGGCTGGACACCAGTTTAGACAGGGTTAGAAAGTACAGAGTACTATAATTTTATAGTATTATAATTTACTTTGAATATTGCTCTGCTCTCTTTCTGGTACTCAGTCTATTCATTGCCTTCCCCTATACCTACCTTCAATCTTTTTAATAATTTATTTTTCAATTACAGTTGACATACAATATTATATTAGTTTCAAGTGGACAACATAGTGACTAGACATTTATATAACTTACTAAGTGATCACCTCGGTAAGTCCAGTACTCATCTGACACCATATGTAGTTATCACAACATTACTGACTATATTCCCTATGTTATACTTTACATCCCCATGACTGCTCTGTAATTACAAATTTGTACTTCTTACTCCCTTCCCCCTTTTCACTCATCCCCTCAACACTCCTTCCCATCTGGCAACCATCAAAATGTTCTCTGTTTGAGTTTATTTTGTCTGTCCATTTGTTTTTTAGATTGCAAATATAAGTGAAATCATATGGTATTTGTCTTTCTGTGTCTGACTTACTTCACTTAGCAAAATTCCCTCTATGTCCATCATGTTTTTGCAGATGGCAAGATTTCATTCTTTTTTATGGCTGAGTAATATTCTACTGTACATTTGTACCACCTCTTTTTTATCCATTTATCAAAGATAGGTACTTAGGTTACTTCCTTATCTTGGCTACTGCAAATAATGCTGCAATGAACATATGAATGGATATGTCTTTTCAAGTTAGTATTTTTAGTTTCTTCAGATAAATACCCAAAAGTGGAATTGCTGGGTCCTTCTTTGTCTCTTGTTATAGCCTTTGTTTTAAAGTCTACTTTGTCTAGTACAAGTATTGCTACCCAAGCTTATTTTTCCTTTCTCCTTTTCATGAAATATCTTCTTGTATCCCTTTACTTTTGATATATGTGTGTCTTTTATCTGAAGTCTCGTGTAGACAGCAAATGCAAGGGTCTTGTTTTCTTATCCATTCAGCCACCCAAAGTCTTTTGATTAGAGTATTTACTCCATTTACATTTAAAGTAATTGCTGATATGCAGTTGCCATTTTATTATTCATATTTACCTTTTTTCTTCTTATAGAAGTCCCTTTAACATTCTTGTAATACTAATTTGGTGATGATGAACTCTTTTAGCTTTTTCTTGTCTTGCGAAGCTCTTTATCTGTCCTTCAATTCTAAATGAAAGCTTTGCTGGATAGAGTACTCTTAGTTGTAGGTCCTTAATCTTCATCACTTTGAATATTTCATGCAAATATCTTCTGACTTGCAAAGTTTCTGTTGAGAAATTAATCAGCTGACACTCTTATGAGCACTCATCAGTTAGGTAACTAACTGATTTTCTCTTGCTGCTTTTAAGATTCTCTCTTGTCTTTAACCTCTGGTATTTTGTTTTGGTGTGGGCTTCTTTAGGTTCATCTTATTTGGGACTCTGAGCTTCCTGGGATTTGTATGTCTATTTCCTTCACCACATTAGGAAAGTTTTCATCATTATTTCTTCAAATAGGCTTTCAACTCCTTGCTCTCTTCTCCTTCCGATACCCTTATGACGCTAATGTTGGTACACCTGACACTGTCCCAGAGGCCCCTTAAACTATCCTCAATTTTTGGAATTCTTTTTTCTTTCTGCTGTTCTGATTATGTGTTTTCTACTATCCTATCTTCCAAATGGCTAATTTGATTCTCTGCTTCATCTAATCTACTGTTGTTTCTCTCTAATATATTCATTTCAGTTACTATATTCTTCATTTCTGAATGGTTCTTGTTTTCTATCTCCATTTTTATGTTTCCTATCTCTCTGCTGAAGTTCTCACTGAGATCGAGCATACTTAAAACCAATGTCTTAAACTCCGTTTGTTTAGTTTTTCGTGGAGTTTTGTTCTGTTCTTTCATTTGGGACATGTTTGTCTCCCCATTTTGGTTGTCTCCCTGTGTCTGTTTCTATGTATGAGGTAGAGCTATGTCCCTGGTCTTGGTAAAGTAACCTTATGTAGTAGGAGTCCTGTGGAGCCCAGTGGAACAGTTTCTCTGGTCACCTGAGCCAGATGTTCCAGGTGTGTCCCCTGTATAGGTTGTGTGTGCCCTCTTGCTGTAGTTGAGCCTTAACTGCTGTTGGCACATCAGTGGGTGGGACTGACCCTAAGGATGACTGGTTAGGAGGACTGGCTGACGACAGTGGAGGGAGGAGTTGTTGTGCAGGCACTGACCCTGTAGAATAGGAGTTGCTTTAGCAAAGATCTAGAGCTTGCCAAGTCTGCTCCTTGGGTGTGTCATTTGTGGAGGTGGCTGGGAGCTGTCTGGTCTGGTCTGAAGATGGCTGTGTTGGTGTGTTGGTTCTGGAACCTCTTGGGAGAGGCTTTGGTGCAAGCCAAGGTCAGCTGCTGCCTGTGCCCTGCCTGGGGACCTCTTGGTATGAGCTACAAAGTGATCTGCAGATAGTCGCCATTTGTGCTGGGCTTGGAGGTGCCTTGGAAAGGCTAAGTTGTGAACTGAGGCTGGCTGCTGCTAGTGTGGGTCTTCAGGATGTTTAGCAAGAGATAGGGGCACTCTGAGGCCAGATGCTGCTTATCTGTGTTTCTGAATCTTTGAGAAATTTTAGGAAAGTCTGCGGCATGAGCCAAGACAGGCCATATGTATGGAAAAAACGCTAGAAGAGGCTTGGGTGGGCCCACAATTTGGGTGGGGCAGGGTCTCAGGAATCCCCAGCGTAGAGCAAACAATGTCAACTAGGTTGTAAGAGACTCAGACATGGCGCCTGCCTGTGCATACTGGCTGGGTGAGGGAAGGGATCAACAAAGACACGGTGGCTTCTGCCAGCACTTTTGTTTGGGAGAAGACTGTCCCTCTAGCCCTTGCTCTGAAGCCAGATAATTCAGTTCCTCCCCAAATGTCCCAGGCATCTTTCAAGCTGCTGCCCCAGTGCTGGAGCTCAGAGCAATGAGTCTCTCAGTAAGTCCATGCGCAGGCCCTTTAAGAGGAACGCCGGAGAGTCCTACAGCCCTCCCACGCAGCCATAATCTCCACTGGTTTTCACAGGCAGAAGTTTCGGGGACCTCTCTTCCCAGCACTGAAACCCCAGGCCAGAAAGCCTGGTGTTGGGTTGGGACCCCTTGCTCCTCAGGGGCAACCTCCGCAGACAAGATACCCCTCCCGATTTTTAACTACCACTTGTGAATGTGGGACCAACCCATTCCACATCTCCATCCCTCCTACCAGTGTCAACGTGGCTTCTTCTGTATCATCTTAGTTACAGGACTTCAGTTCAGCTAGACTTCAGGAGATTGTCAACGATGGTTGTTCTGAGTTCAGTTGTAATTTTGATGTGGTCTGGGAGGAGCACAGTGTTTACCTGTTCCACCATCTTGACCAGAAACCCTCCCTTGCTTCAATCTTTAAAAGACCAAAGTTCAAGTAGCAAGTTACTTCTCAAGTGGGCCAAAGGAAATAAGTTCAATACACTGTCCTTTAAGGCAAGGAAGGAGAGGGTAAAGACAGGGGGCAGGTCACTTTCAGTCATTCAAAAAGTATTTATTGTGCATCTACTATATGTCATACCAAGCATTATGCTAGACGCTGGGAATATAGCAGTGAAGAGACAGATATGGTCCCTGGCCTCACAAAAACTTATAAGAAAAGCAAAATAGTTATTTAGCGACAATTTAGCTAGAGCTACAAAATAAAAATTCTGGGTGCTATGAAAATGAACATGCACAGAATGCCTAGTATGTGCTAAATGTTTCACATGTAAGTTTATTCACCTCTCGCAGCTTCCCTAAAGAAAAACAGATTTAAAAAGATTAATTCCCTTTCCTGAGACCTTAGAGCCAGTGAGCAGTAGAGCCAGGAGTGAAAACAGGTGCACTCAACTCCAAAACTCATCACCGTCTCCAAACAAGAGGGAAATCTACTATATTTTTTCAAAACAAAACAAAAAAGTGGTCAGAAGAGGCAGAGAGGGTCATGCAGGTAAAGTCTTGAAGAACTCTGTTCTAGAAAAAACTTTCTAAGCTAACTTAATGAAGGTGAAGTTTGGAGGGTATTCAAAAATCCCTTAACACTCTCCAAATAGAACAAAAGGTTACACTATAATTAACTCAGTTTTATTTAGGTCCCAAACAGGTTATTGAAAATAAAATGTCATAAATAACTTGTCCAAATTATATAGATCATGTCCAGTTTTCATATAAATTGTTTCTTCCAGATTCACCCTCAGAATCAGCTTTCAGGTAAAAATCAAAAAGGAAAAAAATAGTCAATCATACTACAGAGTGACTGATTTAGAAAAACAATAAAATAATCATTAAACTCAATGTATACATAGATTCGTGACAGCTATTACACAAATGAACCAAGCCATCTATCAATTTCTACCGGATACAGAAAATCTTTAAATTTATATAATTTCAAATCATCACTAGTCTATAATCTCATTATATTCTTGATTCCCCATTCCTATTCCAGTATTCCTCTTGCAAAAATATATATATATGTATATGTGTATATGAACACATAAGAAATATCAACATAAATATAAAAAATATACATACATATATATGTCTATAAGTGTGTGTGTATGAACACATAGGAAATATCAACATAAATATAAAATATATATATATACACATATATATGTGTGTATATATGTGTGTGTGTGTGTGTGTGTGTGTGTGTGTATGAACACATAGGAAATATCAACAAGATAATGTGAAATGATTCATTGAATCTATAAATCAGAATTTAAACTATCATCACATCTCTGCCTTCAATGCCACAACCTAAGGGCATTAACTTGGAAAGTCAGAATTAAAGAGTGAAAGGCTCCTCAAAAGAAGCTTTAGGTCAGGTTATTTTTTTATTAAAAGTGTATCAAGAAAAAATAAAACAGCGCTTACTTTTCATTCCTAAATTTTTCCCCATCTCTACTTCATAAAGGAAAGCCAAAACAACAGATATAAGGCAATTTTAAGACTACTTTAAGTACATTAATCTTATAACAAAATAAAAAATAAAGCCAATTTCACAACCATGATAACCCACTCACATACCAATATGCAACATGGTATGTCCTAAAGTATGAAGAGAGAACTTTCCAAGTTCTTCTAAGTTTTGTGGTAGTGAAAATATGTACAGATTCACCACAATGAAGAGACTTTGGCATCACTTACACCATTTACAGATACTGAAACAATGACCAAAAAAAATATTTTTTTAATTTGGGCATTATAGTATGCCCTTATTTAGTATTTTTTGAACAATTTAAGATGTGAAGTCACTATTACAGCTTTCCATTTCAGGAATGGCAACAAGACACATATAGGAATACGGCAAAGAATACTTGAACAGCTACACCACCTTGAATTACCACCATAAAGAAGTCTCACTATACTCACCAGAAAGAAGTCTTACTCACATTGTTGGTGACACTTTCACCAACTATGCAAAAGAAAGTGAACAGGAACAGACATTACTGCAGGCAAAGTTAGGCAATTCATTCATACACATTCATGCAGGGAGTCAGCATCTTTCCATTCAAAGACAGACCTGGGTTCAAATCCTCAGTATAATCTTCCTTAAATTAGTTCAGCTCTCCAAGCCTCTTTCTTCATGTGCAAAATAGTACTACTACATATTTCACCGAGCTCGTGTGAGGATGAATGAGGTAGCACCATGATGATGCTACTGCTACTTCCATTCACACCGCTCCATAATCCTTACAACCTCATGTTGTAAGAATTAGCTCCATTTTACAGATGAGGAAACTGAGTCACTAGGTGGTTAGTGAGCCTATGGTTACAACACCTGCCCAACTGTCAGTACCTAGCTCTGCTCATGCCCTTAACAAGTCACCTCACTAGTTATTTTACTCTCTCATACGAGGGAGTTTGGAATTTTTCTCCAATTACACCCATTATAATATAAATTTTGATACCAGAATAAAGATTTTTCAAAAAACCAAAGTCACATATAGTTAATAATATTGTGGTAAGTTTGCACAATCACAGAATTGGTGGGGTGATCATACTGTAAGATATTAAAATTTCCAATCATTATATTGCGTATCTGAAGCCAAAATAATATTGTATACCAACTAAACTTAAAAAGAACCAGTCACCCATAATTCTCACAATTTTAGAGGTCAAAGAACTGTAAGTAGCCCATTACCGTCAAATTCAGTAACAAACAGAAGATAGACTCCGAATTTCAAAATGAGCTACCTAAATTACTCATGATCAGCACTCATTTATACATGGAAGAGTGATTCGAAATGCATAGGAACAAGAGCAAGTAGGCAAGCAAATGAACCAGATATACCACAAAAGTAAAAATATGGTATCCAAAGAAAAGAAAACGAAATTTTCACAACATTCCGTTTTTGAAGGATTCTGCAGATGTTCTGTCCCTGCTGTGTGAGCTGATCTTAAACACAGAGCAAAACGTGGCCCAGAGTCAGCCACCAGACTATTGTGGAACCTCAGTGCCTCCATCAGCTAAACAATGATAACTGGAACTAGAGGCAGCTTAACAATTAGCTTCACCCAAGGCTCTGGCAGACCACTCGGTTTCTGCTCTAACACCTGCAGTAAAGTGGCGTTCAATCACCTTTCCTCTTCACAGAAGGGATATAGTATTTTTAAGAATCTCTCATTCTAGGTATTGTTACTTTACGTGCTAGTTCCACCTCTAAGCTCTTTTGAAGCACATATACCTTAAGTACTGCTTCCAGCTAAATCCATTCTGCAGAGGGCCTAGTAATTTAGAGGGACAAGAAGGCACGATACATCCTTAACAGGCAACTGCGTACTCCTGTAGTCTTATTTTAATTTTGGAGTTCAGCTAAATGACATCACTGGTTCACTCCATTTTATAAAATAAAAATTATCTAGACTTAAGTACTTCAACTGGAAAAACTGATACAGAAGCGGCCATGACTGACATTTACATGCTTGTTGCTGAATACTCATATCATTCTATATTCACTCATCTCTGACTCCAACCTCATTCACACATGTACTATGCTACTGCCAAAAATTAATCAACGATACTGATGATGCATGTAAAGCTGTTCCACAAACCTTATTTGATCCTCATAGGAGCAATATAAAGCAGGCAGATTATTCCCATTTTACAGTTAGTGAGTCACTAAGAAAAAGTAGCAGAAGTATTTTAGTCACAAACCGGAAGTCATGCTGCTAGCATCCAGAAGTCTGGCTCTAGTACTTACGCTCTTTACTTACACTCTGTAACTATTAATTGGTCTAGTAAGTTACTATTCTCCTTACTACCAGAAAAATTACTCCACCCTCACCTTATAGAGATCAAATATTTGTCCTTAGTGTAAATGCTGGCCTATCATACATGAGACATTTCACATGGCCCTAATTCAGTGTTCACTTCCACATATTAGTCTACCATGTGGAAGGCACACAGTAAACACTTGATAAATATCTGTAGTTATGTTAAAAGAATTAAATCTTTCCCAATTCCCCCATCTCCCCAAAAGTAATCCTTCCCTCTCCTCCCCCAGAACTTTTTACCTTCCTCCAACACTTACTTTTCTATTTTACCCAATGTGGCAACCAGCCTCCAAGATGGCCCCTAGTGATCCTTACCTCCTGGTATTCACATCCTTGTATAATCCTTTTCCACAATGTGTGACTTCGGAAGCTAAGTCATAAAAGACTATGCAACTTGGTCTCCTGGATTATTTGCTCTGGGAAGCCAGCTACTCTACCATGAGGACATTCCAGTAGTTCCATGGAGAGGCACACATGGAGAACTGAGACCTCCCACCAGCGGCCTGCACCCACTTGCCAGCCATGGGTTTCCAGCCTTGGAAGAGGGTACGCCAGCCTCAGTCAAGCCTTCAGTTGACAACTCCCATTGACATATTACTGCAATCTCTTGAGAGGCCCTGAGCCTGAACCACTCAGCCACGCTGCTCCCAAATTTCTGACTCACATAAACTGTGAGATGTTTATTGTTGTCTTAAACACTAACTTTTGGGGTAATTTGTTACACAATAATAGATAGCTAACACATATACTTTCTGAAACTCTAAGCTCCATGAGAGTAGAGACTATTTCCTTGATTCCCAAATCTCCAGTAAGACCTTATAAATAAAAAGTGCCTTAAAATTGAACAGTTCTTTTGGTTGACCCTTGTCACAGCCCGGCGACCGGTGGTAGTTATCAGCTTTTTACAGATGATGAAACTAATGCAATTTGAGGTCATGGAATGATCTATGAGCAGAGACGTGATTCGAACCTAGAATATCTGATGTTCCTCAGCATAGCATCTGCCATTCAGGGTTGGCTTCTGTTTTTAAAAATGAACTTTGAAAAAAATAAATGACACAAACAATGCTCAAAAAAAATTTAATTGTGTCAATGGGCCATTCCCTTTGGTCAGTATTCCTTTTCTTCCAAAATGTATCCATTTGTAAACTACCCCCCATATTTATACCACTTCATCTGTAATCTATCAATGTTTTCTTCCCTTTTTCAAAGACCTTCTGAAATATAACCTATGCAAAGCTTTTTCTCAGCAGATGAAAATGTTCCATATTATGTCAATTCTAACTATCAACCCTAGCATTTTTACTCATAAACACACAAGTCTTTATAAATATATATTTGTTCATATTCATTTTTTCTTCAACAAATATTTACTGAGCATCTATTATGTCCCAAGAATTGCTCTTGAAGCTGGAATACAAGAAACACTCCTGTCTTTATGGAGCTGACAGTCTAGTATATGTTCTTATCACAGTGGTCTCTTTAAAACAATACAATATTCTTTGTTAATAACTCCAAAATTCTAATTTCCTCTTTGTTAAAATTAATTGTTCAAAACTATTTTACCCCTTTCATTGTCTATTTAACTGGCCATATGTCTAATATCCTATTGTTTGTATACTTAAGCTATAGTCTCAAGAAAAGTCCATTCCTATTTTAACAATTTTGTAAAATACCCCATATAGAATCTGTGTGTATCAATGTCTTCCATTTTCACTGTTTCCATGGGCCACACTTTTTAGCAAATGCCACCACATTTATAAGCATATTAAAAAATACTACTGGATAAAGATAGTCTTTATTATACAAGCTTTAGCAACTCTAAATCAAGTATGAACATTTATTTCACAGAAAGTAATTTGTAATAAATGTAGTAAAATGACTTACGTGGATAGAACTTTCTCACTTCGTTTATATTTACTTCTACAGAGTTTGGGGAAAAAAAGAGCACACTATACTTTTAAGTCAAAGATTAAAGTCCTGGCTCTGTCAACTAACCTCAGACAAATTATTTAACTATCCTGAGCCTCAAGTCTCCCTGTCTTAAAGTGGAGATAAAAATCTACCTCACAGGGTTGTTGTGAGGATTAAATAATACACTAAAAGCCTTATTTAATGCCTGTGATAGTGGGCATCAAGCAATGTCAGTTTCCTTCCTCTTCCCTTGGACTTACACCTTTGGTCAGAAGATTTGTCAGGAAATCTTTCCAAGCTCAGTTACTTGTGTTTGGAATGATCAAACACCATCTTCTCTTTGAAGTGCAAAGAAAAAGCTCCCTTGACTCTCCCATACTGTTCTGGGCTTGTATTTTGAGTTTATTTCAGTGTGTTACACTTATTTGACAATTTCTGCTTCTCCCATTAGACTGTGAGCTCCTCAGGAGCAGTGACTACATCACTTATCTTGACAACCTCAGCTTTCAGAAAAATACCTGGCACATTACAGGCATGGTACAAGTTTATTGAATGAATAAATGAATGAATGAAGTCATTACCTAAGTAATGTCTATAATTACTACTGGGTGACCCAAACTTTATGGTTTTGCCCTTTATGGGCTGAGATGCTGTCTTATACTTCTTCTGAATCCCTTCTTCACAGCACTTGGCAGCATACTAGGGACACAAAAAGTCTGTAATTAATATTTTTGGATTACAGAATACTTATTACTGTAATTTACATCTCATAATTTCACTCTAAGTAAAATAATCCTAATGGATGTGACTTCTGGAAGCCTCTTTAAAGAGGGGCTCTTAAGTTATTGGCAAAGAACTGAAACAAATGCTAGGACTAGTTTTTCTTTGCATGTGTTTTTGAAAAAAGCAGTAATGGTTCCTTTCTAAACTGTTTCATTAAGAAACTGAATATCACAAAGCCCTTTGATTCACTATGAAAAATGCAAACGACATTAGGCAAACTTAGTTTAATAACTTTCAACCAAAGGTTCCCCACCCTGCAGTCGTGGGGCTGTGGGCCAGCTGGCTGTACCACCACATCCCTGGGAGGTGGCTGCTTTTCAACAGTAAACTGCAGAAGTGAAATGTGGAGGGTTGGGGGGGGGGTCTTTTAAAGGTTTTAAAATGCATAAAACAAAGATAATGTTACAGGCATTGACTTGAGAGAGAAAAGATCTTGAAAAGACCTCAAAAATTGGCAACACGGGGCCATTTCGGACATCTTATGGATTTAATAGTACGTAAAAATACATGAAGCTAGGTGTAATTTCATTGTTACATCTAAGTGATGTATTTCACATTCCTGTATACACACACTTCATGTTAAGTACGGCTGACGGTCCACCAAACTGGTGCTATAAAATATCGAGAAAAGAGAGAGAGATCCTGACAAAGCCACGTTAGGCTTTTGCTTAAATACAAACTGGTTTACCAGCCCTTCTCAACTTACAACGACCCCATGTGATAGGTATTATCCGAATTTTTCTAATAAAGAAACTGAAGCCCAAGACTACACAGCGGGCAAATGGCAGGTTTGAGAGCCAGACTCAAAAGCTCCCGCCCTAGCTGCTAAAGTATCAACGCTCTCTTAGGGTACCGGCGAGGGTGGGGGATGTAATCAAAGTGTCCTAACAGACACTTTCTAAAGAGAGGGTAAAGTTCTTGGCCGTCGAGTTTCGAATCTGCCACAGCCTTTACACCTGGAGGCATTCGGGTTGCTACACAGGCATCAACAAGCCCAGGTGAGCCTCCCTTGCCTGGGAATCCTGGAATTGCACATGGTCCTGAGCGTTTGCACAACAAGGTCCCGGGTAAAGCCGCCGACACCCGGTCCCTACACTCACAATATGCCCGGGGCGTAGCGGGGGCGGGAACCTCGATGTCTCTCCACCCGCGCGGCCCCACCAGGCAGCGCACAGGTGCAGGGCCGCGCCCCGCCGGGACTCAGCGACCGGGAGCCGGAGGGGCGGGACGGCGGTGGGGGGGTAGGGACGGAGGTTGGGGAGCGCGAGGTCGGACCCGCCCGACTCCCCGAGGGCGCGCACTGCGGGGTGCTGAGGAGAAAGGATGCTCGGGCTAGGCGGCGCCGCGGTGGGGGAGGGGTCCCCGGCCGGACTCTCACTCACCGCCTCGTTCTCCTCCCGGCCCGGGCTCCGCGGCAGTCCCCGCTCGGCTTCCACAGCGCGCGTCTCCTCCCGAGCCTCAACGTCCAGCCAGGGCGCTCGGAGCTGCGGAGAAGTCGGCGCGAGCGGAGGGCGTGTGGCGAGCGGAGCCGAGGGGGTGGGGAAAGTGGGACGGTTGTTCTCGCCGCCGCCACGGCCACCACACACACACACACAGACACAGCCGCCGCCGGCTCCTCTCGGCCACCGAAACTGCGGACCCGCCCACCACGCCCGCCTTCGGCCTTCCACGCCGCCCGCTGGAGGAGTGACGGCGGCGCTGGCCAATCAGCGGTCTCCTGGAGGCCGGGCCTGGCGGGCTTAGGAAAGAGCGAGGGAGGGAGGGGTGTGAGGGAGAAGAGGACGGCGGCGGGACTTCCTGTGACTGACGGCCCAGCGCAGCCAATGGGCAGCGGGGAGGTGACCTCATCGTCGAGGGAAGTCAGGAACTGGCGGAGCCACGGCCAGGAGGTGGGAGGAGGTCGACGAAGAGCCGGGGGCGGGACCCGGAGGGGGCCTTAAAGAAGCCTCAGTCCCATTGGTCATCCTGTCAGGGGCGGGGGACCCGACTGGACCTCGCGAAGTTGCCCATGGGTCAGTGCCACGAGCTCTTTTACTGCACGTATCCTCCCGATCCCATCGCCATCCTTCTAGAGGGCTGAAGGGTACCGCCTGGAGCTCGTAAATCGATTACTTCACTTTCACACTTCCCAAAAGGAGACAATAAATTTCACACTGGCCCGAAGCCCTGAATTCCCGTTACAGCCCGCGCCCCACCAAGGCCGGTCTCCTGAGTCAGTGTCCCCTACGATAAAAGGGAGGATACTGACATCTGCCTCCCCCTCCCTACCTGCCTGCAATGTTAAAATCATCAACAGCGAAAGTACTTTGGGCTTCGAGAAGAAAAGGGGCTGAATGAAGCCAAAAGCTTGTGTATCAGGAGCCTCCAGGAAGAGCATCTGTAAAAGGGAGGACTGCACTAGGTGACTCCCGATGACTCTTCCAAATCTAAAATTCTAAAATGCTGATGTCCTACTTTTTCCCGCACCCACTCCTGTAGCGAAAGTGTGTGCATGTGTGTGTGTGTGTGTGTGCGCGCGCGCGCGCGCGTCTCCTGAATTAGACACACAGGCCACACAAGAACCTGGTTCCTAACGCGTCAGCGAGGAGAAAGACTGCTGCTAAAGGGGAGAGAATACAGGTAAAGCAAGGTCCGCGGCGGTAAGCGCCTTGGTGAAGGCAGACCGTTTGCTCCCCCTTCCCCCAACAATGAGAGGGAGCCCAGAAAAGGAGAAATAACTCCAACTTGGCAGGTAGGAAAAGAGGGGGAAGTGCTTTCCCGAAGCTTCCTGGGGATGGGATCACCAGGCCAGGGTTGGAGGAAAGGGTAACAGTAGCTAGAGCAAGAAAGAGCTAGAGCATTCTTCCAGGTTTCGGGAGCAGCTTTGCCAAGGCACAAAGACTGAAAAGGGGCAAGTCATTTTACATTCGAGGGTAAATTCTTACTGTGATCCCCTGTTCACCCCCAAAGTCTCCAGGGACTGCCCATCTGTGCAACTCAACAAAGAAGGGCAGGGGAGGGTGCCTCCTCAGCCCTCCCAACAGCTGCCACAGCCAAGGTGGCCCTGGGTATTCCCAGTTATTCACCTATACGTCATCTTCAAGTTTAGTACCCCGGGGTAGTCACAGAATCTTAGAGCTGGGCAGGATCCTTGTGGCCCCTTAGTCACACACCTTCACCCCAAGGCAAGAATTTTTTTAATAAAAATCTTGACTAATTTATTCAACAAATATTTGAGTAAGACACAGAGGGTAAGATGAGATAGTCACTGCCCTAGGGCCGAGTTCACCAAACTGGGGGAAGTTGAGGCACATGCCAAGATGACTGTAACTCCAGCCCAAATCCTAAGTGTCCTGACTAACAAGAGGGCTCAGAGGTAGGTCTCAGATAAAGTACTGCTGGATGGAATTTTGGGGGTGAGACAGAATTCCCAAAGACAAAACTGGTGTGAGGCTTTCCAGATAGAATCTACCTAGACACAGCCTCTGTGAGAAAACCAAGGTAAGAAGGAAGCCACAAGTGTATTTTATTAGTCATGGGAAGAGTGATATGCCCATCACAGCTTCCCAGACATGACAAGCTCAAGTTCACCACCTCTCAGGTAGGCCCATTCTTTTTATGGACAACTTAAATTGTAAACATTTTGTGTTAAATACATGTATATGTTATATATATATATATATATATATATATATATATATATATATATATATAATTTATATATATAATTTATTAATCTACTTCTTATGGATGATCTGCCTTTCTCTAATCTCGGACAGCTAATGGTTCCCCATCAGCTTCACAGAACATGTCTAATCCCACTTCATCATGACAACATTCTAAATATTTGAAAAAGATGATGATTATGCCCTTTCCCACACCCTCTACCCATCTCTCAGAACAATAGACAAAGTCTCTTTTTCTCGCCACCATTCCTCAGATGATGGTTTTTGTATGCCTCACCATCCTAATAGGTTCACGCAGACATCTTTCAGTTTGTCAGGATCCATTGGGGACATTGTGTTATTTTTATCCTTCCAGCAAATGTTCCTTTTCCGGCAAGGGGAGCCTAATCTTCTCTGGAGTACCACCCCTCCCCACTCTCTATCCATATGGCTGCCATGGGGCTGACTCCACTACTCACCTTGCCAGTGGGGAGGACATAGCTTAGTCTCAACCAATCAAAGCACTGGTCACCCCTCCCATCACCAACATCAGTAGTGATTGATTTAGGGAAAGGCATGTGACTCATGGCGGTCCAATCAGAATGAGTCCTGGGACCTTTGTTGGAACTACTGGGACAGAAAACTACTCTTTGCACTGGGGCCGCTTGAACTGTCTGGCTACGCACCTGGAGTTGACAAGGAGGACCATGCTCGAAAATAAAGCCAATACCAAAACAAACTATCAAAGCTGAGATACAATTAAAGGCCCCAATGGGTAGTAACTCTGTTTGAGAACCTGAATCCAGCTATTTTCTGGCTATTTGATTTTGTAGGTGTCTTAGGTCATGTCCTTAGGGACAGATGGGATTTATTAAGTGAGGAAAAACCTGTAAGCGAGGAAGCGGAGCAGGACAGGGAAAGTGAAAGATCCAAGCACGGCACAGCCTGACTTTACCTTGGCCAGATCCACAGTGGAGAGCTCTGGGGCACAGGCCACACACACCACAGAGTTATCCCCGCACCCCTCTCCCCCCCGTGAGGCAATGGGCAGCTCTGTGTACCCCTGTATCAGTCAGCCGTTGGCTACAGGCCGTGAGGGGGTTAAGGTCACCAAAGTTGCTTCCTTCTGCTGAGGGCAATTCTCTGGAATTTCAGGCATCTGAGAACCCTTAGCTGCCAGTACTCACAGCAGCTGGGGAATGGGTACACTGGCCCATTAAAGGGATCCGGGAGGGGCACCATTTGGGTCAACTGCTCAAGTGGGTCAATATGTTCCCTTCCCAATTGAGTTTCTGTTCTGTGCAGCCAAAATATGGCTACATAAAATATTCAGGTGTAATCTGACCACTACAAAGCACAGTGAGAACTTGGGCTGTCTCCCTACATCCCTTAATACAGCAGTCCCCTTTTTTGGCACCAGGGACCAGTAGTCCTATGAGAATCTAATGCCTGATGATGAGCTGAGGCGGAGCTGAGGTGGTGATGCTGGCGCTGGGGAGCAGCTGCAAATTCAGATGAAGCTTTGCTCACTTGCCCACCATTCACCTCCTGCTGTGCAGCCCAGTTCCTAACAGGCCACAGCCTGGTACTGGTGTGCGGCCCGGGGTTTGGGGACCCCTGCATTAGTACATTAGATGATTACATTAGAAAATTTAGTAGCTTAAACTGACTTTGTAACTAATCCTTTCCACTCTTTTCCTAGAGAGCTTTTTTCCCACAAACTGATACTAAGCTAAATTTACTCTTTTATGAATTTCAATAATTAATTCTTTAACACAAATGTAGGATTTTAAGCTTAACCGGTCTAATAATTAGCACCTAGTTGTCATTTTGCCCATTTTCATCTTTTGCTGCAATTTGCTGTAAACACATGCTGATTTGATTCTGTCACCCACTTCAATTTTGTTGCTGTTACTGAAAGGGGCAAACGCAATGACAGAAATCTTCAGCAAACCTCTGCTTCCACCCTGCTAATTCACACTCCTGAAAAACTTACTCTGCCTGTTCTTTCCTTCTGTGCCTCTCTTCCTGGGGAATCTCTCCGAAGGTACTTTCCGAGACTTGACCAGCCCTGTCTTTGTTCAGGTGAGTTCCTCTTTCTAAATGTCTTCTCTTTTATCCTTATCTAGTCACTTCCCAGATCATATCCTACTTCCTCCATTATTCCTCCAGCCTAAATGAATCTTTTCTTTTCTGACAATCTAAAGCTCCTAATGCACCGAGTACAGTCCTGGGCACCCTAAATGCATCTTATGTCATCCTTCGTGGAAATCCTGAGATGGGTGCTGTTATGATCCCCATTTTTCAGATGAGGAAACTAAGAACTTAGAGAGGTAAGTTAAGTAACTTAATACCACACAGCTACCGACTAGCAAAGCCAGGGTACAGCTACTCAAATTAGAATTCTGGATGTGATTCAATAAACATTTGTGAGCTACACACAAGGAACTAGAGGAAATATACAAAAGTGTGAAATGGACAAGGCTTGCCCACAACCAAGAACAGGGTCCATAAATGACTCTAATATGAACAAAGCAGCAAGGACAATAGGAATAAGAGAAGGGAGAACTCACGTCTGGTGGAAAGCCCAGTAAGGCC
Organism: Macroglossus sobrinus; assembly: GCA_004027375.1. Classification (NCBI taxonomy): domain Eukaryota; kingdom Metazoa; phylum Chordata; class Mammalia; order Chiroptera; family Pteropodidae; genus Macroglossus; species Macroglossus sobrinus. The sequence continues at coordinate 91,903 of PVKZ01003219.1, forward strand.
ACGTGAAGGAGCTTGTTTGATAGGCAGGAATGAGGTGGGGCACTCCAATTTAAGGAACACTGAATAATATGGAGGAAGAACAACAAGGAACATGTTTGAGCAAGGGAGTTGTCTGGTTGGTTTGAGAGATAAGGCTTGAAAGTTTGGTGGAGGCCCTGTTGTAAAAAGGAAAGAATGCCCAGGCAAAGTAGATACTGGGGTTTCGAGAACAAGACCCAAACTGTGTCCTACAAAGATTTACCTGGATAGAAGGAGACTGAAATTGGAGTGGGGAGATAAGTTGACAGACCACAACTATTATACAGCATAGGAAATAAGGACCTATGAGGGTGGCAGCAGTAAATAAACTTAGATTACTTTATTTTTTTCCTTATAGTCTGTAAACACTCTGTCTTTCTTTGTCCCCTGAAGACATTTTTTTATTGTACTCATAACCTCTCACCACTAACAATTTCTTGATACAAGATAATCACTTAGCAAATATGTTTGGAATTGAGTTGAATGCATGATCAAGGTGACAAAAAATGCAAACTAAAGCTAAAAATGCAAAACTAAGCTAGGTTTTTTTTTTTTAACACCTACTATGGACATCATCATCTCATTCAATTCTCCCAATAGTAGGTACTGACATTATGTTTCCATTCTACAGATGAGAAAAACTAAGGGTCAAGCAAGTAGGGTGACCAATTATCCTAGTTTGTAGGGACTTTCAGTGCTAAAACCAGGACAACCTCAGGTAAATCAAGAAGGCTGGCCACCCTACCAAGATACCTTGCCCACATCACACAAGCCAGGGTTTAAACATAAGACTGCCCAACTCAAACCCCAGTGGGGTTCCATTTTAGCTTTCTGATCAACCAATTTGACTATTTTATTTGAGTAGTTTTGGGATAGAATCGAAGCATACTTTTATATTGAATTTGGCTCATGTATTTGGAGCCTACTTGAGACTGGAGTGTATAGAGAGGCAGAGGCAGAGAATCACAAAATGGATTTTTTTTTTTTTTTTTTTTTTTTTTTTTTTGCTCAGAGTAAAGGAATCCAGACTAGGGAACGAATGACTGACTTTCCAGGAGGACGTCCTTACCCAAGAGTTAGGCTTTGTAATCTGTTCTTTGGTGCCCCATAGTGGTAGAGGGCTGTAACCCCTTCTACTCTACACCACAGAAGAGGAAACACTGAGGGGTCAAACCCAGCTGAAAGTTCTCATTGCTTGGAGAGCAGAGATTTTGTTTTAAAAATAAAAACAAGGAGAGATTCTTTTTTATTCAATGAAAGCTGGTCAGGCGTCCTAATCTAGGGTGAGGACAATCAGATATCAAAAAAGAAAACCCAAAACCTCAATGCATTATTTTAAAATATCAAAAAATTAATGTCTCCAAACCTCATGATGAAAAAATCATATTTAAACCACAGAAAAGATAGGATTTGCCCCTGCACTTGCCCTACCATGCTTCACCTGCCTCACCCTAATCCCGTGAACCCTGACTGGCACAGGAGCCAGGAAACCCAGCCCTGTGGCAAAGCTCTCGGATGGAGGACTTCTGAATGTGACCCCTCAAAACCTCACCATGGGGAAACAGAAGTGGGTCAGACTTTTCCACCAAAGAACCTTCACAGAAGAAAGAGCATCCCCTGCTTGAAATAGCTAAAAGGACTGCACAAGCAAGAAATTTCTTTAAAGCTTTTGTTTAGGCACATTTTGAGTTTGACTTCATAATATATCCATTTTTGTTTTTGTTCCATTAGCTTTTATCAATATATATATATATATATGTCTATATATATACACATACATATATATATGTATATAGACATATATATATACTTCAGAAGTGAACAGAAAAGTGCATTTACTATAACTATCGCTTGAAGAATTTTCACAAATGGGACACACGCCTATACCAACACCCAGATCAAGAAAGTGAACACTACAAGGACCCCAGAAGTATCTCTCATGCCCCCTGCCACTCACTACCACCCCAAGGTAACTCCATATTAATGTCTGGCAGCATAGATAAGTTTTGCCTGTCTTTTGTCCTTTATATAAATGGAATGATACAATCTTAAGTGTTCTAAGTCTGTATTATTTTTCTCAGAACTATGTGAGTTTAGGCCATGTTTTTGTGTGTAATTATAGTCTGTTCATTCTCATTGTGTTGTGCGAATATAGTACAGTAAATTTATCCATTCTGCTGATGTGGGTTGTTTTCATTGTGGGGCTACCACACATGGTGCTGGCATGAATATTCTTAGAGTTAATATAAGTTTTTTAGTTAATGTACGTGCATACATTTCTGTTCAGAGTAGATTTACTGGGTCATAGGGGACAGAGTTCTAGACTGGATATTGTTAATTCCTTTTTATATTTTATCCAGTCAAGTGGAATGGTGTCATACTGTTGTTTATATGTATTTCCATAGTGAGTAAAGTAATGAAGTTAAGACCCTTTTCATTTGTTTATTCTGCATTTGTATGGCTTCTTTTGTGGAGTGTTTAAGTCTTTTGTCCATTTTTCTATTGAGTTGTCTTTTTCTTAGCGACTTGTAGTTCTTTTTAAATTTTGGATTTGAGGCTTTTATCAGATATATGTATTGAGAATACCTTGTTCTATTTTGTGTTTTTTTTTTAAATCCCTTAATAGTGTCTTTTGGTGAACAAAGTTAGTTTTAACATAGTTCATTTAATATTTTTTTTTCAGTTATGATTCTTTGTTTCTTGTCTTGAAAGTTCTACCTATTCCAAGATCCTGAAAATGTTCATCTATATTTTATTCTAAAAAGGTATTGGTTTATGTTAGCTTCATATCTGCAATCCTTTTGGAAATGATTTTTAGTATGATGTGAGGTAGGGGTCAAAATACATTTTTTTCCATGTGTGAGGTGATTGTACAGATGTGAATTTTTTTATATAGAAAAGTAAACAATTAAATTAATTCCCTGTTAAATTATATGACATTCCCCAATTCTTCAAGTAAAACTGATACCCCAGAAATGACTGGGTTGTTTTTTTTTTGAGCATTAGTTAAGGCACATTATCTGTATTATCTCATTGACTCCTCACTGTACTTATAAAGGGAGGTATTCATATTTAAATTTCAGAGATGAAAAAAATGAGGCTCAGGAAATGTAAATACATTGAGGGCACACAGCTAGTAATCCCAGAGTCCTTTAACTAGTGTTCTAAACTAACTTATAGAGAAAATTTCCATTTGGGGAGATAATTATCTGCCAAGGTGACGTTTGTCTCTTCTACATGTTGATGGACATTTGGACTATTTCTAGTTTGGGGCTATTATGAATAATGCTACTATGAACATTTTCATTTTGGGGGGGTAGAAACCTTAATTGTTTCTCTTTTGTGGATTCTTTGTTCCTTGCTTCCTCTCTCGCTGACTTCCTTTGTGATCTGACGACGATTGGCACAGGTATGCTCTGATGCCTTTATCACGATCTTTTCTGTATCTACTATGAGTTTTTCCTTTGTGGTTACCAGGAGGCTTACATAAAATATAATACCCTATTTTGAGCTGATGACTTTGATAGCATACAAAAATTTTCTATTTTTCCCTCTCCTCCCCTCATGTTTTAGGTTATTGATGTTTAAATCTCTTCAATCTACCGGTTCTCCCTCCACCAGGAGGGTAAGGCGGCCTTCATTGTCATTGTTGACTCCCAGTCTTCCATTTCTCCCTGAAATATTTGTTCTAAGCCAATTATAATAATGTCCCAGGCAGTCCCTAGTTTAGGAATGGGGATGTTTCTTGACCCTGGTCAATGGGACACGACAGACCTCCACACTGTGTGTGTGTGTGTGTGTGTGTGTGTGTGTGTGTGTGTGTGTGTGTTTGGGACGGGCGGGGGGCGGGTAAATGCTTTCTGATACTTAAGAAAGACACTGAGGGTGTTATTTGGATGCGATACCCAGAACTGCTGCAGCCACCTTGTGACCAGGAGGAGAACTAGACTGAAAATGAAGCTGACACGGGGAAAGACAGAGGGGAGAGATGGAGAGAACCATGGCGTGCCTGATCCACAGCTGGGTTTTCGGTTGTGTGGCGGTATACGTCTGCTCACTGTTGAAGCTCATTTGAATGTTTCGTTGTTAGTTGAAGCCAGAAGCAGTCTGACTGAAACCTATTGGTCGACAGTGTCCATGTTGCCAGGAGCGGACACCTATAAGGTCCGCCAGATGTATTTTGTTGGCCCAGTAAAACTTCTGGGGAATAACCCACACCTGCACCTCAGAAATCCTTCTCAGTCTGTGTGATTTCAGTGGGCTTCAGCCCCTCCTCAGTCCCCAAGGAAGCCACACAATCGATTTGGACCAGAGTACTCCATACCCCTGGGATAGAGAGGTAACCAAAACAAGCCAATCAAGGTGTTCCTGGGACTTCCGCCATGGTCCTTAGGAAAATGCTCTGTCTTCTCCTCTAACTTCATAAGCCATCAAGACAATGCAGGCTCAGAGCCGCCAGGGACCATCTTGCTGTCAGGTGGCAAGAGAAGACTGGGAATAAAGCCCAGTAACGTCCATCAGGACCAAAACGTAGAGGATAGAGAGAGAGGCCGGGTCTTTGTGACATCTGTGCCACCTGCGGATGGATGAAAGCCAGGCTCGCAGGAAGGTAGGGACTCCAGCTATTCGTTGGGGCTCCATCTGTCCTCTGAGTTGGTGGAACAGGTTGGGCTGGTTTCTCTCTCTGCCCACGTTCTACCTACCAGAACAGTGTTCTCAAGTAATTTTCCCCTGCCTCTATGTGCTGCCCTCCTACTGACTCATTTTAAAGTGATTATTTTTTCTCGCCTGAAAGGATAGGGATACTCAATGCCCCACTGCCCACAAATCTTAGAAAACTAGAATGCAGACTAAACCGGCGGCTGTGAAATCACTGATTCGAGTCATCCTAAATGGTTACATTACGCCAACGGTACCAGCTCCCTGCAGGTGAATAAAATGTGCCTCGCAATAGTAATAAAACAGACACTCCACGAGAAAACGCATAGCAAGAGAGGCCGGGCAGCTGGGTGGAAAGACAGGCATGGTTTCAAAGCCTGGCTCTGCTCTGCTCTGCTAGTCAAGTGGCCTTAGGTAGTTCACTGAGTGCCCTTGAGTTTCAGTCTCATTATGGGTCCGTTAGGGCTAAATAAACCTGTTGTAACTAAACTACTATGGGGCTCAGCTTCCTCTGACACAGAGTGGGAAGGCGGAAGTTCTCCTTTGGGTCTCTGCTGAGTCTTCTCACTGTTGGGGACCACCCTGCACTTCAGTGTGGGTCAGTACCTGGACTCTTAGTTCCAGTCCCCTCCAAGTGTGTTCCTCCTCTGTTTCACCCTGGTGTGTTTGTTACATGCTTCGTGGAAGGGTTGGGGCAGTTAAAGAGAATTACAATAAAGAACTTACAGCTGTGGCTTAACCCTGATGGTAACGAGCCTGTGACCTTGAGCAAGGGACTTTAACAGTACTTCTGCAACATAAGAGTGACAGTGTATGTATTCCAATGATTATGAGATGCACCACTAAGAAAACACATCAACCACTGCATGATGACACAATTGTCTTAACAGTTGTCCTGGACAGCTGTGAACCAGTCACAGCAACCTTCAATGCTTTGACATTCGTCTTTTCTGTGAGTTGCAATTTCTTCTGCCTTCTGTTGCATTGCTTGGCCTGTGATAGTCAATCTTTCTTAGCCATATCTTAGGAACAAAACGTAACACAACTCCTGCTCCGGGCTTATCTTTCTATCTTAGGTTCTGCTGTTGCTTTATAAGAAAAGAACAGTCATTCCTCCAAAGGGAAAACTTTGTTTCACTATCATCAATTTCAATCCCCGTTGTTCCCTTATCCCTGCCTTTCTCTGTACATTACCTTTTATCCGAAGGTTAAATCACAATACGATGCTTCTGAAGACATTTTAAAGAGCACAAAATTTAGTACATGCGGAACCAACCGTGTACCTAATTCAAAGACAATGTGAACAGCTGTGCTCAATATCTCAAATTTGCAAACAAGGGTGGCTCCATCAGCTCACAGCCATTGATTGTAAGACACACTCCCAACATCAGAGGTTAAAAGTGGGAGGAGCATATCTTAGAATTACTTAAATATAGTAGTAGATACGGGTATTGTTTAGAATTCTTTCAAAGGTAAGTGACAGAAAACTCAATCCAGACCGATTTAAGCAAAAGGGGTATATTGAGCCACAGCGGTCCAAAAGTCCTTGTAGTATCCAGCTTGAGGTGTGGCCGGATTCAGGACTCAAGGATAGACTAGGGATTCATTTCTGGGGATTCATTTCTGGGGATGGCTTCAGCCTCAGGTTTCAGCTGACAGTAAGCTGGCGTCAGCAGCTCTCACCCTCACATCCTCTCGGTCTCAAGTACAACAAAAGGGAATAAGTGTATCTGTCCCAGAATTTTTAACATGCGTTTCAGTGCCTCTCGTTGGCTCTGACAGGTCACCTGCCCAGCCCTGGAGTCATCAGCAGGTTATCGGGTCAGTTACTATGCACTCCTGTTGAGTTAACCTTTCTGGAAGCCCAGGGGCTACTGAGCAGGCCTCTAGGGGGAATGAGAATGGACCTGCCACAATACAGACAATACAAACAATAGATGCGACTTCCAGGTTGGCTGCAGGGAATTAAGGGAAATAAGCCATGGGAGCATTAGCCCAGAGTCTGGCCCGGGGTGAGGCTCTCCCCGATGATTTGATCTCACTCCTCTGCTCTGGGCGGCTGGAGGTCTCTGCTAAGAAGCCCCAGCTCCGTCTGAGTCAGTCTCACAGACCTGCCTCTGAGATGGCACTGACTCAGCGCCTCGGTGAGCTGGATGCTCCCTGGAAACTTAACAAGCCTTTGAGGCAAGGCGTTTCTTCCTGTGATGCAGGCTGGCGCCGTGAGTGGGTGGGAATGAATGAAAAAGAGTGGGAACACCGTTGTTTCTAGAGTATTTGTGAAGTGAAGAATGTACAGGCAGAAAGAGGGAAAAGTCAAGAGCAGCGGTGGGAAGAGGCCGCCCACCCAGGCTGTGGGGCTTTCGGCAAACGGCCTCACGCTGCCTGTCCCCAGGGATGTGCCCATCGCTGCCACCGCTCCAGCTCTTCCAGTGAGGTCTGCCCTGTGGCCAGCCCGGCTGTGTTTCTTCCAGGCCCTTCTCCAGTTCTGCCCATCTCTTTCCTTTGAATCTAGCTGCAAGGAGCAGAACAGAGGGCATCTATATGTCATTTGTTTTGTTTTGTTTTTATGGGAGGCGATCCCAGAGGAGAGGAGAGGAAATGAAGGAGATAGAGACAGGAAGCCAGGGGACAGTGCAGAATGTCATGGAGTGTTTTCACAACCACTCAGAAGCTGTACTGAATTCAAAGCAGAGCACCTGCTCTCTGCCAGGACCCCAACCAGGAGGTACGGACACCACAATAACCGGGCTGTCATCTCTGCCTGCAGAGTCTGGAGTGGGAGACAAGAAGAAAATACTCAATTACAATGGAATATGATGGCAGGGACCTGCATACTGGGAGTTATGGAAGGAAAATACCCCCGAAGGAGGAATGAAGCAGGTTGAAGAAGTTGCCAGCAGGAGGTCACAGGTCAAGTCCAGCCTTGGCCTGGTCCAGAGGGTCATGGGCTCCAGAGCACAGCTGCACCAAAAGGGGACTGGCCATTTTTACTTCTGTTGCAGGCTTGGGCTGCCAGCTTATGGGTTGGGGGGCTCCTGTCAGCCAAGGGCAATTCTCCACTCAAGGGGCCAGCTGGGGGAGCTGAGAGTCCTCGGAGCCAACACAGTAGCTGGAGGCTGGGTGCTCTGGCCTGGGGCCAGGGGCGGCCTGGGAGGTCACCAACAGCATCTGCCCGCACTAGATGCCCTGCTAGGCGTTCGGTGAAGGATGAGGTAGGAAGCAGAACGGAGGGCAGGGGGCGCGCCCTGGAGGGGAAGGTCCTTCTGAACAGCTTAGGAGGCAGCTGAGCAAAGAAAGATCTGAGGTGTTAACACGTGCCAAGGTTGGAGCTTGCACGGTGCTTTCTGGAAATGCTGTTATTTACATGTGACACTGGGCATAGGGTGGGCATAGATAGGGAGGTCCTGGGAGAAGAGGCCCGACAGGTGGGCAGAGGCCAGATCATGAAGGGTTCTGTGCGCCATAATAAGAAATTGGGGATTCTCATTCTTCCCCACCTGAGTCCTTTCTGCAAACATTTATCCACAGTCACAGAGCAAGCCAGCCCAGCCCTGTTCGACTGGGAGAAATGGGGACCCAGATACTGTAGGACCGAGGTGGGGAAGAGGCTACTGGTGGGCAAACAAACGGCCAAACAGCGACAGCCAGAGAGGGGAGTCCCCAAGGGTCAAAAACACGGGTTGAGACCAACTAAATAAAAGTCATTGTCTTGAGCAGGCATTCTAGAAGTAGGAAGAGTGTGTCATCCATCACCAGGGAGCCCCGCAGAGGGGAAGGGCCACAGAGGCTGGAGTCTGGAAAGCCTGGCTGTGCCAGCCAGATGGCTCTGGGAAAGTCACCCAGCTCTCTGAGCCTCCATTTCCACAGCCGTCACTAGGGATCATGTCTGTCCCAGGGGATTGGCTAAGATGAGGCGTGTGTAAGAAGTCTGTACAAATGTTAGTTACTGTAAGTTTGCCTCAAAAACAAAATAATAAAAATAAAAATCATCATAATAAGGAGAGTCTCGAGGCAGGCTTGTTTTATTCCAGCTACCATTTGGCACGAAGCAGGTTGGGGACTTACTGGATGACACAGCAAGTCAGCAGCAGAGCCAAGGTGTAAACTCATCCAAGTTACTGACTCTGATACCATTAACAGAATTAGCTGAAATTCAATTTCACACTGCAGTTCAGGTGTCAGAGATGTTCCCAGGATGTCCCTTTTGGCAAAGAGTATTCAAAGTGGTTCCCAATGGGCAGCCCCAATATCCTCCAAAGGGTTGGCAAGGTGTAACTGGATGAGGTTCCCAGGAGGCAGGGCAAAAAGGGAGACAAGGAGTAGATATGTGTCCCGGGAAGCAGAGAGGAGACTGTGCATTTCTCAGTGCTTCCTGTGTCCAGAGCACCCCCTCACACACACACACACACACACACACACACACACACACACACACACGCACCCACCTGTATCAGGATATAATTCACATACTAAAAAGCACATCCTTTTAAAGCATACAATTCAATGGTTTTAGTATATTCTCAGAGTGCTGCAACTATCACCACCATAAATTTTAGAATATTTTTATCACCCCATAAAAGGACTCCTACTTTCCCTTTCCCCCACCCCCACCTTCCTTCCCCCACCTAGGCAATCACTAATCTACGTCGTATCTCTGTAGATTTGCCTATTCTGGGCATTTCATATCTATAGCACTGTAAGATATGTGGGTTATGTGTCTGGTTTCTTTCACTTAGCATAATTATTTCAAGGTTCATCCATGTAGGAACATGTTATCAGTATCTCATTCCTTTTTATGGCTGAGAAATACTCCATGGTACGGATATACACATTTTATTATCCATTCAGTTTATGGACATTTGTATTTTTCCTTTTTTTTTTTTTTTTTTTGGCTATTATGATTAATGCTGCTATGAACATTTATACAGGTTTTTGTGTAGACCTGTTTTCATTTCTTTTGGGTATGAACCCGGGATTGGAATTGCTAGGTCATGTGGTAAAACTCTGTTCAACATTTTGAAGATGTGCTAGACTGCTTTGCAAAGTGGCTTTGTGTTTGTTCCAACTATGTACAAAGATTCCAGTTTCTCCATGTCCTTGCCAATACTTATCTGTCATTTTAATTATAACTATCCTGATGGGGGTGAAGTAGTATCTCATTGTGGGTTTTTTTTTTTGTATGTGGTGAAATATACATAACATAATATTTATCATTTTAACTATTCGTAAGTATATAATGCAGTGGCGTTAACTACAGTTCTCCGTTGTGGTTTTGATTTGCATTTCCCCTGTGGCTAATGATGCTTAGCATCTTTTCACGTGCTATTGACCATTTGTGTTCTCGTCTTTGGAGAAATGCCTATTTAGAGTCTTTGCTCATTTTTAAATTGATCGTCTCCTTATTATTGAGCTGTAAGAATTCTTCATATGTTCTAGATTCAAATCCCTTGTCAGATAGGTGATTTGCAAAGATTGTCTCCCATTCCGTGGTTGTCTTTTCACCTTCTTTAAGGTGTCATTGGAAACACAAAAGTTTTAAATTTTGATAAAGTCTATTTATCTTTTTTTTTTTTTTTTTGCTGTTGCTATGCTTTTGGCGTCATATCTAAATCCAAGTCAAGAATATTCACCCTATATTTTTTTTCTAAGAATTTTATAGTTTTAGTTTCTTTCATTTACTTGCTTTTGAGTTCGTTTTTGTATATAGTGTGAGGCAGGGTAAACTCCTACTTCTTACTTGTGTGTGGCTATCCAGTTGTCCTAGCATCGTTTGTTGAAAAGGCCATTTTCTTCTCGCTGAATTGTCTGGGCATCCAAGTCAAATATCACGCAGCCCCTTTTTAAGAAAAGGAGGCCTTAAACAGTCCTGTCTATGTAAAGTTTGTGCGATGCGTGTAATTTCTAGCAAGTGAAGCTGGTTTCTCTCCCTATGGTCTGTGGCAATGTGGGTGTCCAATATGGATTCTGTCTACTTGACAGAGGCAAAAATATCAGATTCCCTCTTGGGTAGCACAAGGGCTGAGTGGCCACAGAGAAGGCAGGTGACCTACCTTGACCTGTGCTCCCAAAGAGGTCGCAGTGCTGCTTCTCCTCTCCGTGTGGCTTGACGTCTTGGAAACTTCTAGGCCCAGAGTGGTAGTGGTGTTTTTCATTTTTTCTTATGAAAAGATATTTAACCAAACATGCAACAAAGCTGTGATTTATAAGAATACAATCGATCCTGGGCTTTTGAAATCTTATAAAAAGGTTTTTGAACTGCATTACTGTATGTGATACCCATTCCTTTTTAAAAAACTATATAATGTATTTTTTTAATTGCGGTCAAATATACACAGCATGAAATTGACTTTGACCATTTTTAAGTGCACGGTTCAGTGGTATTCAGCATATTCCTGTTATTGTGCTGCCATCACCCCCATCCATCTCCAGAAATGTTTCATCTTCCCAAACTGGAACTATGTACGCACTAAACACTAACTCCCCATCCTCCTCTCCCAGGCCCTGGGAACCACCATTCCACTTCCTGTCTCTACGAATGTGACGACTCCAGGCCCCTCACACAAGTGGAATCATACAATACTTGTCCTTTTGTGACTACCTTCTTTCACTTAGCATAACGTCTTCAAGGGTCAACCATGCTGCAGCCTGTGTCCGAATTTCATGCTGGTGTCTTTACTTCAGCTGCCTTCCCAGGCTTCCGTGGGGCGTTCGTGAACCCTTAGGGTGACTGGAATCTTGGAGCCTAAAGGTGACCTTATATGTCTTTTTCACAATCAGAGGGAGCCTGATGGTGGCCTCTGGGCGGCCTCACAGCTGAGGGATGCCTACTGCTTGCTCACAGGCACTGTGGCCGCGGCTGCCAGGCTGGCCGGGGAGTACCGGGACCGAGTAGAGCCTCAGGGTGGGGAGCATGGCCACTGTTGCTGGTGCTTCCCTCTCCTCTTCCTACTTCCGTGCCAGGGGTTTTCACATGTACTCCTCTATTAGCCATTCATCCATCCAACGCTTGTGGAGTGTCCATCGTGTGCTGGCATTGTGCTAGGCACCAGCGACACAGCAAGGAGTCAGATAGACATGGTCTCTGCCTCCACGGGACTTACCATCTAGTGAGGGAAAGACCTTAAATAATCAACTACACATCACAATGGCAATTGTGAGGACTGCTATGAACAGAAATGCAGGGTGCAATGCAAATGTCTAAATGGGGGGCACCAGGCTAGAGCAGGGGACCTGGGGTGTACTCAGAACCCATCAGCTGCCATGCAGCTGTGCCTGCTTAGACTAGGAATCCCGGTCCCTGTGCTCAGGGCACCTGGGTCTAATTGGGTGGACCGAGCTCCCCTGGGTTTTGCAATCCCAGCATCATACCGATCCCTCTTCCTTTGGGGAGTTGCTGCCCCATTTTCTAACTGCGTGTCTCTGGGGGCGCCTCTTTGGTGGTAGCAGATGTCAAGTACACCGTTCTTTACGTTGAAGGGAAGATGACGACATGTTCAGAACTCTGGGCCCCAAAACCTGTATGGAGATGCCAGGCCTTTGTATTTTCATGGCATTTGCGCCCCATCTAAGGCACCTGATCCTTTCTGCCCTCCAGGTCCTAGCGGCACGTGGTCTAATGCTTATGTAATGACAAAGTGCTCCACACCCGAGAATTGGGGAGCTGTCAAAAGACATAACGAATGAAGTCCCGATGCAAGGTGGCGAAGGTGCACCGATGACCTTGACACATAGAAGCAGGGTTTCCGATCTTCTCCGCTTCGTGGAATAGAGGAAAAAGCATCTTCCAGATCAATAACGGCTCACCAGGTGGCGGGGACCGCATTTATTTTATTCAGCAATGATGACACCACATCTGAAACAGCAGCTGCAATTGGAGTCACCCCGTAATTGAGTGTATGGAAATCCGCTGCCATTCTCCAAGACCCATCTGCCTTCTCCACCAGCCGAACTGGGAGTGAGGTGGGAATGTCCTCAACTCACCAGCCCTGCCTCGTTAAAGTCCTTGACGATATTATTAATTTCTTCGGCTCCCCAGGGGTGCAGAGCTGCTTTTGGCTCATCACTTTGGTAAGGAGGGATTTCCTTTGGGCTTTTCTCGTCATCAGATCCCTCACTGTGCCCGTCCAAAAGCCGATCCAGCAACTCTGCCCGTGGCTGGGGCTATCTATCCCGGCAGGGAAAGAAATAGGCCTGGAGACCCACAGGGCCCATTGTGAAGTCATTCTGCTCGAACTCCGCTTATTACTTGACCCACCTTCACTCCCACTCTGACCAGTAGAGCCCACTAGAAGTTCTGGGCTCTAATCTTAGCTCTGAGTCATGGCCCGGTTTTCCGCATAAGGCCTGAGCGGTGATCTTTTCACTGTGCATAGTTACCTAGGTTATCGGCCTCGGGTCCCTCTGGAGAAAGGCCAGAGGCAGATTCACAGTACAGCTGACCCTTGAACAACAACAGGGTTGAACTGCACAGTTCCAGTTATATGTAGATTTTTGTCAATAAACATGCAGCCGTCCCTCTCCATCCCCAGGTTTTGCATGAGCAGACTCAACCGACAGCAGGTCGAAAACAGTATTTTTGATCCACGTTTGGGAATCCACGGTGCCGAGGGCCCGCTGTGCACATTTTATATAAGGGACTTGAACGTCTGTGGATTTTGACATTCGCGGGCGTGCTGGAACCAGCCCCCTGTGGCTACTGAGGAATGACTGCATGTACTTGTCATGTGACTGCAGCCCCATCCAGCTTCCTCTTCTTCCTCCCCTTCCAAGGGTCTGGATCAGTGACTGAGTCGGGCTTGGGAGTCAGCACAGGGACTTGTGCTGTCAACAATTAATTGCAGCTAAAGTCAGACCTCTGTGTACTGGATCCACAGTTTTTTTTTCAGGTATACAAATCAAATAGAACCTTAGCAAATGGGCGGCTCAGATGTTTTGGTTGTAGAGACTCATGATCGATTAGCCACATCAGTCTGAGCAGGCCGGACATCCTGGTCACTCCACGGGCCCTGCCTATGATAATAACCATGCTCATTTTTCTCTAGAAATGGAGTGCTGTTACTTGCTTTCTGTGGACTCCGGGTCTGCACATCCCCACTGAGATAAGGAAGCCCACTTCAGCCGCTGCTTGTCCCACCAGCAGCTCCCACCAAGGGCTTTTTAGAGATGCGAGTACTTGCCCTCTCAAAAGAATTTCTCAAAGCCTTGGTTTTCTGGGGGTGTCAACTTCTAGGTAACTAGTCATGTCCAATTCATTCTGTTAGGAGGGTAGTTTTATTTTGAAAGCAGCTGGGAGCCACTAATGTATTTCAACAGTGGAGAGGGTGATGAGATTTCTATCTTGAGAATACTCTTGCTGTTTGGTGGAGTGTAATGGAAGAGGCAAGGCAGGGGTGAGGGGAACACGTGGGAATCAGATGCAGTGACCCCAGTGAGCCTTCGAAACATGCAGATGACAGCTGAGTCCTGGAAAGTCCAGGACAGGTGGATATCAGCACTGGGGATACACCAAACCCTTGGGGAGGCCTGGGTCAGGCATGGTGTATGGGGGCACAATGCTGGGAGGAAAAAGGATTTATTACTGTATGTAGGCTTGGTCTTTCTCATGGCTCTGCTGGGCAGGGCTGAACAGCCAGATAGATGGCTTGGAAGAGAGTAGGTCAAAAGTTTTGTCCCCAGGAGGAGTTTGTGGGCAGTCTGACCTTGTCATGGGCTTTTGGTGATTTCAACTTGTAAAGCTCTGGATTCCAGCACCTGGCTTTGCAGCAAGCTGTGGCCTGTGGAAATTATCCTGCTTGCATCACACTCAGTGGAAGGAGAACAATTAAAAGTCAAAGGTGGCGACAGGATTCGAGATGGCACAGAAGGTAGTGGCTGTGCATCCCTCTTCTAGTGACTACACCAAAATTACAACAGAACTACAGAGCAACCAATTCATGGAGGCACCAGAGGTCTAACTGAATACAAGCCCTACACTACAACTAGGTGAACTCAAATAACAGGTCACCTCAAAACGGTAGGAGGGGCAGAGATGCAAAACGACTAGGTCCCACAACCGCGTGTGGCCATCGAGAATCGGGAGGGCTATCTTGGCTGCTGAGCCACTTCCCCCACAAGGAGCAAAGGCTCCTCAACCCAGGGTGCCAATGCCGGGAAGAGAAGTCCCCACAACCTCAGCGGAGTTTGAGGCTGAGGGAGACAGAGGGCTGAGGGAGGCAGAGACCCTCTTAGAGGGCCCACGCCCAGCCTTCTCGCTGATGGCCTCCTCATGCTGAGCTCCAGCACTGGGTCAGCTGCTCATGGGTCACCAGGGACATATAGATAGGCACTGAGCTGTCGGGCTTCAGGGCAAGGGCTGGAGAAGGGGCTGGCTCTGGTTCCCAGACAGAGCTGCAGCCTGAAGCCATTGTTCCTTTGCTGAGCCCTTCCCCCTTCTAGCCTGCAGATGCGGGTGCCACCAAGCTGGATAACTCAGGTCCCTCTGCCCAAGGCATTCTCTGAGATTCTGTCTCTCCCAACTTGAGGGCCACCCAAGCCACTTCCAGTGATTCGTTCCATACAAACAGGTTATCTTGGCTCCTGCTGCGAAGTTTCATAAAATCTTTCAAAGGCTCACAAAACCCAAAGTAGGAGCACCTGGCCTCAGTGTGCCCTGTACCTCTTGCTGAGCAGCCCCAAGCCATGTACCAGTGGCAGCTGGCCTCAGTTTCTGACTCGGCCCCTCCAGGAACCTAGAAGCCCAGCACGGGTGGCAGCCATATGTGGATTGCTTGATGACTCTTATCAGGTGGCTCCGTAAGTGCACAGGCTGCAGCTACATCTGGCCTGCAACCTGACCCCTCCCAGGTCTGTGCAAAGGGGCCCCACAGGACACCTACTGCATAAAGCCATTCTATTAAAACTGGGAGACTTAGGAGCCCTGTCTAATACATAGAAACAGACCCAGGGAGACAGCTTAAGTGGGGAGACAAAGAAACATGTCCCACATGAAAGAACAGAACAAAGCTTCAGAAAAATAATTCATCAAAATGGAAACAAGCAATAGACCAGGTGCAGAGTTCAAAACACTAGTTATAATGATGCTCAAGGAACTTAGGGGAGGAGTAGATGAACTCAGTGAGAATGTTAACAAAGAGAAGAAAATACATAAAAATAGAGATGGAAAACATAATAGGGAGCCAGTTAGAAATGAAGAATACAGTATCTGAAATGAAGAGTACATTAGAGGGAATTAACAGAGTGGATGAAATGAAGGATTGAATCAGCAACATAGAGGATGGAGTAGCAGAGGACACCCAATCAGAACAGCAACAAGAAATAAGAACCTAAAAATATGAAGATAGTTTAAGAAGCCTCTGGAACAAAGTCAAGCCTAACAACATTTGTGTCATAAGGGTACCAGAAAAAGAAGAGAGAGAGCAAGGAATTGAAAATCTATTTGAAGAAATAATGATGGAAAACTTCTCTAACTTGGTGAAGGAAATAAACATACAACCCCAGGAAGTTCAGAGAGTCCCAAACAAGATGAACTCAAAGAGGTCCACACCAAGACATATCATAATTAAAATGCCAAGAGTTAAATTCAAAGAGAGAATCTTAAAAGCAGCACGAGGAAAGCAATTAGTTACATACAAGGAAGCACCCATAAGACTGTCAGATGATTTCTCAACAGAAACTTTATAGGCCCGAAGGGCTTGGCCCAAAGTGATGAAAACCCAGGACCTACAGCAAAGTTACTCAGCAAAGTTATCATTTAGAATCGGAGGACAGATCAAAGACCTTGACCAGACAAGAAAAAGCTAAAGGAGTTCATCACCACGAAGCCAATGTTACAGGAAATGTTGAAAGGACTTCTTTAAGAAGAAGAAAAAAAAAATCCATCAAAACTCTAAAGAAAGAGTGGCAATAATTACATATCTATCAACGAGTACTTCAAATGAAAAGACATAAATGCTCCAATCAAAAGGTAGGGTGCCTTCCTGCCGTTCCCTCTCTGATGTCACCTCCTGCTCACCTCCCCTTGGCTCTCCTACAGCCACACCGACACGACACACACGCCACACACGCCACACACGCAGCGCCCTCGGGGCCTCTGCGCTGGCCAGTCCCACCGCCTGGAATGCACTTCCTCCATCCTCTTCCAGACCCGCTCTTCCCTTCCTTCAGGACTCTGAGCTCAAAACGCTCCTCAGAGAGGCCTTGCTGTGTAAAAAAACAGCAACCACTTTCCATAGCACTGGTCACCAGTATCATAATTTTTTTTTAATTTATTTTTTGTCTCCTTCCCAATTTGAATGTTATCTCCATAAGGACAGTGACGGTGACTCGGGACTTTTTTTTTTTTTTAACTGCAGAACCTAGAACAGAACCTAGGCAAGTATTAAGTGCTCAATAAATATGTGTTGGGGGAAGCAAATAAATGAGATTGAAGATTTGAAGATGTGGTGACCTTGAACCCCCAGCTCCTCTGTCTGTCGTGGGTGTGGGGGCAGCTCTTGGCTCACCGCAGGATGTCTCTGCAGAGAACTCACTCGCAGCTTTGCCCTCTAAGGCTGCTCTTGGCCAAAGATCTTTTGGGGTGGGGGGGCGATGCTCTGAAATGGGTCTCAAGAAGTCCCAGGCAAAACCTCAACGACCTCAGAGCAATTAGAAAAATAACACCTGTGTGAGTCTAGTCCACGCAGACCCTGTGCAGAGCCTCCCGTCCCTGAGACCCCGGCCATTGCCGGCATGGAGGGACGTTAAGTCACCTCCGAGTGCTGGTGTCAGGCTCAGTGGCCAGCAACTCCTCAGTTTCAGAAGCACTGGCCGGCTAACCAGCAACAGAGCTGGAATCTCTGTTGGGCCCAGGGTGGCCTGGGGGACAGGCATGCTGCGGCCCACGCCTTCCATCCCCAAGCTCTGTGAACCGTCGTGCTGTCCCCTCCACATGGCCCAGGCACAAGGACCTGGGGATTAGGGCCCAGGCCAGGCTCTGTCATTCCTCCAGTGGGAGACAGCCCATTGCCCTTGACAGACACCTGGCTCCTCACAGGAAGCAAACAGCACTCACTCTCTGTGAAGGCAGAAGACACAGCCTCCAGCCCCGGAGGGAGGGCAGCCCCCCCCCCTGCTGGGGTTCCCCGCTGGCCAGCCCCCTCCTGGCTCCCCCAGGGCCCCGGGGCCGGACTCTGCAGGCAGTCAGAAGTGGGAGCTGCAGCCCGGCACCGAAGAGGTTACTGAGCATCTGCCTCCGAATGTTAATGTGTCTAGGTGATGTCAGTGGGAGCCGGGAAGACGGGAGTGGGGAGAGCAGTGGGGCTTGGAGGCGGCAGAGGCTGCAGGCTTCCCGAGAGGAGACCCCCTTCTGGGCTGCACGGCTCCTGCTCCAGGACAAGGCGGGCGGGCGCTAGAGGCTGCCGCAGCCTGCGTGGGCGGCCGGGCCCGCGGGCGCCGGGCACCCGCAGGATGGACGTGGAAGCCTCCCTGCTGCCCACTGGCCCCAATGCCAGCAACACCTCAGATGGCCCGGACAACCTCACCTCGGCCGGTGAGTAGGGTTTGCGGGGAGCCTGCCTCCTTGGCGCTGGGGGTGGGAAACGGGAAGGTCTCACCTCTCAGCCAAACTGCTCGGGAAACTTTATTACAGTTCTTGGGGGACGAGAGCTGCAGTCCGCTTGCCCGCAGGGGAAGGGGAGAAGGGCGCGGGACAGGCAGGGGCAGGAGGGGCAGGGGCAAAAGGCACATTCAAAAGTGACAAGGGATGGTGGCCGGCGGTGGAGTCTTGCTGAGCTCAGTTCCAAATACGCTCTGCAGAAAAAAATTCCAGGCTGGAAAAGCCGGCAAGAGAAGCTGGAGGCTAGTGGGTGGGGCGGCAGCTGGAGCATCATCCCTCGTCCCCGATCCCCCCCAATCCCCTCTACCCCCTCGGCTCTTTACTCAGCTCCGGTGATGGGGTCTGAGCTGTTCCGACTGGCTCCCGGGAGGAGTCACTCCCAGCGGTTAACTTTCCTGGTGAATGAATCTGCCTGACATTTCCCGAGCTGAGATGCCCTGGAATTCTAGCTTTGAAGGAGAAGGGAAGGAAGGAAAAAAAAAAGGAAAGGTTTACGTGGAGAACATTTCCAGGCAGCGGGGCTGCAACATGCAGCTCTGAATTCTGTTTCCACTCCCACCCCGCTCCCCCCACCCCACCCCCGGAGCCCAGGCTCGGAAGGTGCGGCCCAAGGAAATCCCCGACAGGAACCCAGGAGAGGGGAGGGCTGCAGGCCGGAGGGGGCGGGGGGGGGGACGTCTCCCCGAGATGGTCGCCCACAGAGATGCCCAGAAATCAGGGCACAGCTCCAACCGGCGACTTCTAAAATGAAATGATCAGGGCTGCAAATAGGAAAAGACGAAGTGCGTGCACATGGGCGTGTGCACGCGTGCACACACGTGCACGTGCACACACACACACACACACGCGCGCGCGCACACACACACAATTTCCCGTCCTTCTGAGGTTTCCTGATGAAGCCCAGGGCCCAGCTGTGGTTGTTGACTTTGTGTCTTCTGAGACAACACAGGGGACAAATGACGGGGTCCCTTGACTAACAGGTGGTGCGGGAGAAGCCGGTAGGACTGAGCAGGGAGCCGGTGGAGGAGGGTGAGGGGACAGGATGGGTCAGCACCAGAGCAGGGACGGCGGAGCGAGGCAGCGGAGGATTCCAGATGCGCCAGGTGGGCCCTGAGCTGGAATGGCAGGGTGGACGCAGGCCGGGCACGCCAGCAGGACGTCAGGCCTGAGCAGAGGCCACGTCTGGTGACTGCCGCTTGCTCCTTCTGTGCCCCAGGGCCCCCCGCTCGCACCGGGAGCGTCTCCTACATCAACATCATCATGCCTTCGGTGTTCGGCACCATCTGCCTCCTGGGCATCGTGGGCAACTCCACGGTCATCTTCGCGGTGGTGAAGAAATCCAAGCTGCACTGGTGCAGCAACGTCCCCGACATCTTCATCATCAACCTCTCGGTGGTGGACCTCCTCTTCCTCCTGGGCATGCCCTTTATGATCCACCAGCTCATGGGGAACGGCGTCTGGCACTTCGGGGAGACCATGTGCACCCTCATCACGGCCATGGACGCCAACAGTCAGTTCACCAGCACCTACATCCTCACCGCCATGGCCATCGACCGCTACCTGGCCACCGTCCACCCCATCTCCTCCACCAAGTTCCGGAAGCCTTCCGTGGCCACCCTGGTGATCGGCCTCCTGTGGGCCCTCTCCTTCGTCAGCATCACTCCCGTGTGGCTCTACGCCCGGCTCATCCCCTTCCCGGGGGGCACGGTGGGCTGCGGCATCCGCCTGCCCAACCCGGACACTGATCTCTACTGGTTCACCCTGTACCAGTTCTTCCTGGCCTTCGCCCTGCCCTTCGTGGTCATCACGGCCGCGTACGTGAGGATCCTGCAGCGCATGACGTCCTCGGTGGCGCCCGCCTCCCAACGCAGCATCCGGCTGCGGACCAAGAGGGTGACCCGCACGGCCATCGCCATCTGCCTGGTCTTCTTCGTGTGCTGGGCGCCCTACTACGTGCTACAGCTGACCCAGCTGTCCATCAGCCGCCCGACGCTCACCTTTGTCTACCTGTACAACGCGGCCATCAGCTTGGGCTACGCCAACAGCTGCCTCAACCCCTTCGTGTACATCGTGCTCTGCGAGACTTTCCGCAAACGCTTGGTCCTGTCGGTGAAGCCCGCGGCCCAGGGGCAGCTGCGCACCGTCAGCAACGCCCACACGGCTGCTGACGAGGAGAGGACAGAAAGCAAGGGCACCTGACCCTTCCCCGGCCACTCTGGGCTCCTCGGAGTCAGGACACCACAGCAGACCACGGGGAGAGAGGCTGAGGAGAACCCACGACCACCCCAGGAGGATGCAAGGAGCCGGGTGGCGGGGGGCGGCTGCTGCCACTCAACAGCTTCCACAAATGGTAGGGGAGGCTCCCAGCCGGGCGGGGGGCTTCGAGCATCAGGAATGCCCTTGGGAGGGCAGGACGAGACCTTTGGGTCGACCAGAAACTGAGGAAGAAGGAAATGGTGGTTGACATGTTTCGTTGAGTTCTGCATCAGCTGGCTCCCAAATGTCTTTTTTTTTCTCAAGAGGTTTGTTTAAAATTTAGTAGGCACAGCACGAACCCTGCGGGGGACAGGAGAGGGGGTGCGGTCTCTGCACCCTTTCCACCTCTCCTTGGTAGGATGGAAGGCAGCTTTTCTCCCGGGCTGGAGGGTGAGAGAGACAAAGCGTACCATCTCTCTGTGTTCTAGCACCCCGTGTCTATTTCCCTTTATCTCTAGGGGATGCATGTTTATTATTTTTTTTTGGGGGGGGGTGGTCCTCTGAGCCTACAGGAGTAAAAGCCCAATTTGCTAGGAGATCCACTCATTGAGAATGACAAGGCTTCCTGGGGTAGGTAGGAGTGGGGATCTTGAAATTAAAAAAAAAAAAAGGGGGGGAGGAAGAAGAGGGCTTTTGCACCTGTGGGCCCACCGTCTCCACGGGGGACATCCGTCAATCGCCAGATCCAGAGCGTGCTCCCACCAGTGTCCTGCACGTGCAGGGGTCATTCTGATGCCCGGTGTCCTGGCACCATTTTTTTTTTTTTTTTTTTTTGCTCTGGCTGTTCTTCAAACAAAACAAACCAAAACCAAAAAAAAAAAAAAAAAACCGAATAAAGGAAAATCTCCACCCACATCTTTCTGGATGCTCTTGTATAATTGCCTGGGCTTGGGGGGCGGGGATGGGATTGGTGGCAAGAAAGGAAAGAGGGGTCCCTTGGCTGTGGACTCTAGACCTTGGTTCAGATGGCATTTTAGGAAGCAACAAGCAGGGGATCTGCTTGTCTACACCCACAAGAAGGATTCGGTGACACAAATGAAATTATCTGTGAATTCATTAGATTGCTGGGCTTGTACTCGGGACCCAGCTTCCTGTCTTCTCCTTCCAAGCACTCGGTCGTCACCAGCCAGCGCTGCTGGCCCCTCAGGCCCTAAGTCCCACCCCCACCTCCCCTGGTGAGTCACCAGTCGCAGGGCTGGCTTCTCAGGGCAGCCTGAGCCAGCCTCTTGCAGCTGCGAGGATCTGGTGTAAGCCACGTTGAGCCGGAAGATTATAGACGGGGCCGCTGGGCGGCGGCCAAGGCTGCTGCTGCTGCTTCTCAGCTTCTTTACCGAGAGGGTGCCGGGAGCCAAGAGTCCTTGGCGCTAACTGCTCAGCAGCCGTTGAAGAGATAGTGGGAGCAAACTGCGAGCCTCTGAGCTTCCGACTACGTATCCGAATGCATCCTCAAAGTGGGTGCACGGGCGTGCCCTCTTCTTGCTGGCTATTTTTAATTGCTGAGTGATGATGGCAGGTAGGCTGTTTCGCAAACTGGCGGGCAGCTTCTTTGGATGCTGCCTGGGAAGCTCTTTTTATCATCATCATTAGCAGTGGTATTTCCCGGCTTCTGTCCTATCTATCCCACCCCAGCATGGGGCGGGGGACAGGGGGAGCAAAGAAGCTGATGGTTCCTTTTCCTTTTGTGCTAACAGTGGGGGCTCCAGTTGCCAGAGGTAAACTTCAAATCTATTTTAGACGCATCTCTGATAAAAGGAAAGAAGATTCTTAGGGGAGCCTTCAGGCAACTCCTAACCACTGGTTCCAGAAAAGGTTTTTTCCTGAATCTGGTTTGCCTAGGAGAGGCTTCCCTGGGGGTCTACTCTTCCAGCCCAGGTCATCTGAAAGAGGAAGTAGGTGAGATGGCCTCTCCCAGGAAGTGGAAGTGACCGAGTCGACAGGTCACGTAGGTGGGTGAGCCTACAACCTGCTGAAGGCCCCAGCAATGAATTCCTAGGGAGGGAAACACCCCTCCTTTCAGCTCGCGACCCCATATTAAAACAAAATGAAAGCCAAGTGGATTGAGACAGGAAAGCGAATAGGGGGTAATGTGACCAAAACAGAGGGGAGAAGATTAGGGGAGAGATGGAGAAGTCTAAGTGAGGAGGGGATGGCAAGGGGAAAGAGGGGGGCCAAGGAGATCATCACGGGAATGGAGGAAACTGTCACCAGCACACCTTTTCCCAGCAGTAACCTGAACACAGCTGAGGTGCCTCTGGATAAGCAGGGGTGTGTGCGGGGGGAGGGGTGGGGTGCTGGCAGAGTTGTCCTCCCTATAACATCAGGGGGACTGGGGGACCAGGTGCAAGGCCGGCATGGGCATCTGGGGGCACGAGTGGCATGTTCCTGTTCTCCCCATTCAACCTGGGGCTGAGGAGAGCGGGAACTTGGGGGGATCTGGGGGTGGTGTGTGGCGCTGTGAGATACAGAAAGAGTGCATGAAGGGGACAAAGACCATGCACTTGACCTCTTTGCTCCTTTTCCCCTTCCCACGTCTAACAAATACCATCTCTCTCCCGTTGGGCCCCTCAATCACCACCCCAAACCTAGTGGGTGCTCATATACAGCTCTCTCATCTGCTCCCTGGAAAATATGTCCTCTCCCACTGTGAGGAGTGTGTCCCTAAAATCCCCTCTGGCAGACAATTCCACAGCCGAGGACATCAGCCCTCACGGGGCAGGTAAACCAGAGTTCCAAGTGAACGCAGAGAAGGCCTCTACATGTTGATGTTCACTAGAGAAATAATGAGAGCACCGAATAAAGATGCTGGTCATGAAATTTTGGGCTGTTTTTCCTATGTCATCAGTTTTTATTCTAGTTGTTTTTTATTGTGGTAAAATATACATAACTGAACTATACATTTAAAAATAGTCAAGATGGTACATTTTATATGACGTGTGTTTCGCCACCATAAAAAGCTACATGTATACTATCAAGTTTACTATTTGAACGATTTTCGAGTGTACAATTCGGTGGCATTAAGTAATCCACATGAGTGTAAATTACTTAATGCCTTCACCACTATCCATGTCCAGAATTTTTTCATCTTCCCAAATTGAAACCCTAGACCCATTCAACGCTAACCCCCTTCGTCCTCTGCTCCTCCCCAAACCTCTGACAACCACCATTCTACTTTCTATCTCTCTGAATTGGACTACGCCAGGGACCTCATGTAAGTGGGACTTAACCAGTGCTTGTCCTTTTGTGTCTGACTTATTAGCATGTTTTCAGGGTTCATCCATGCTGTAGCATGTATCAAAATTTCATCCCCATTTATAGCTGAAGAATATTCTGTTATACGTATATATTGCCTTTTGCTTATCCATTCACATCAGCAGACATTAAGGCTGTTTCTGCCTCACAGCTATTGTGAACGATGCTACTATGAACACGTGTAGTATGTGCCACTGAGCTGACTCTGCCCTAACCCTCGATATGATGGTTTGGAGGATGTGGCCTTCGGGAGGCTGCAGGTGTAGATATGAAGGTCATAAAGATGAGGCCCTCACGGTGGGCTTAGTGCTCGTATAAGAAGAGACACCAGAGAGCATGCTTCTCACTCCTTCTAGCTGCCCACACCAACGAATGTCTGTTATTTAAGCCACGCAGTTTATGGTGTTTTGTTACGAACCCTGAGCTGACTGAGACAACTGGTAAGAGCTTTTTTTTGGTTATAAATGACAGAAAAGCAACTCCAACTGATTTGACCAAGAAAGGAGACTGTATTGGCCTATTAAGTGGAAAGGTTCAGGGCAGGGAAGGCTTTAAGTCACGACAAGATCCCGGGGCTCAAGCTCTGCCATCGGGACAGACTCTCCCATTCCCTCCTCCTCACACCCTCTCTCTCCATCGCTTGGCTCTGTTTTCCTCTCCATTGGCTTCCTTCTCAAGGGATGTCCTCCCATGTGGTAGCAACGATGGCCACCAGCAGGAGTGTGAACTTGCATTGTCCTCACAGGCAGCAGCTCCAGGAATTAACTAGAACTTCTGTCCTGCCATTTTTCCCCCAGCAAATGTTTCAAACCCCCCAAAAGCCTTCACTGGTCCTGTGTGTTACACACCTTCCTGTTTCCAACTGACCGAGCTTGAGAACCAGGAAAATGGGACACTCTTATTGGCTAGTACAGGTCACATGTTCACCCTAGTGGGGCCCTTCCATTGGCAGCCTCATTCTGTGTGTGTGAATGTGTGTGTGTGTGTGTGTGTGTGTGTGTGTGTGTGTGTTAGTTCCTAAAAGAACAAAGTAATTTATATTACTTCAGGTAAAGAGAAGGATGACGGGCAGACAAAAATGACAGATATCCCACTGGGCGAAGTCTCAATAATCGGAGAGGGTGGCATGGAAAAGAGAAAGGGGAAAGGAACAGGAAGAAAGAATCAAGGAAGATTTGGGGGACAGCAAGACAGCCAGTGATTCCTGTTGAGGAATCTTGCACGGGAAACAATCTTTAACCTTGAATGTGATGAAAACTCTGGACTCTCCTCTAATCCAAATGCACATTTGCTTTTGCACATGAAACACTGAACATAAGTTTGGAGGGTTTATAACCTCCTCCCCAGATGTAGGGGGGCAGAGAAGTACCCCTAGATGTGGAATCTAGATATCTAGCAGCAAAGTCAGCTATCGGACCCAAGTGACTGTGGCCAAGGGTGCAGGCACAATGCCCAGGGTGGGAATGAAAGCAGGCAGGGTCCCTGCGGCCCTAGAGCTTCCAATCCCAGTGAGGAGTGAAACAATCAGCGTGAAATTACAAACAAATGTGAACTTACAGCTGGGACTCTACAGAGGAGAGGCCTGAGAGAGGGATGGAGCTGCTCAGGCAGGTCCATCCTTGGCTAGAGAAGGGACATTTCACCCACTGAGCTGTGCAGGGCAAGGGCCTTCCTGGCAGAGGAATTATATTTTGTACAAGAGCCTTGCGTTTGGAGGGAGTTTAAGGGATCGCTGATGGATGCCTTGATACATGTGAACCAAGAGAATGTCTCAGCCGGGTACATACTGTGTTTTCAGGTTCTTCTGGGGTCTGTTTTGCGTTATGTTAACAAGAAAGAAATCTGCTTATAATTATATGGTGGTAACAGCAGCCCAGGGGCAAACAAATGCATTGCAAAAGGGAAAAACTAGTTTGGTTCATCCTGGTTGATCTTGGATCTTACAAGAAAAAAAAAAAAAGAAGGTGAAATTGCAAATGCCAGCTCCATTACCAACACGTGACAAAGCTCTGTCCTTTCAGACAAATGGATTTTGAGCACAAACTACCCTGTCGTCACCCCATAGCTTGGCACTCCCTGGGTCAGCTCACCTTCCCCTCCTGCCAATCACCTGAGATCAGAACCAGCGCTCTGCCCAAGCCAGGTGAGCTGCAGCTAGCTGCTCACCTGCTGGTCTGCCCGGTCTCTCCTGGCTGTCTACCAACAAGAGCTTTGCTGGGGAGTTTATTTCCGGTGGCTTCCCTGACTATATCCTTCCTTTCTTGGGAAACGAAGTTAAGAGAAATAAATCAAAAGTTAGAAGCAATAAATCAAAAGAAATAAATCAGAAGTTACAGAAATATCTCTGAAGGAACTGGGGGAAGGAACTTTGAATGCCACGGTGTCTTTTCGATAAAGCAGGGAAAACACTCCCACACGAGTCCCCAGCCACAGCCTTCGGTCACCTGCATCTCCTTGACCACTCAGCTGGCCACTCACCCGTTTTACCGATGCCCCTCAAATCCCCATCTCCCTTCCTGACTCCAGTCCAATATTTCCATCTGTCCACGAGACATCTTTACCATCCCAGACTCAATACGATGAAAACCATATTTTCATTATCTTCCTACCACTTACCACCCACACTGACTCGCTCTCCAAAATCCCTCAGTTCTCTCCAGTGTGTTACGTTCCTTGCTCTTTTTTCATCCTCTCTATCTGTTCCACCATAAAGTCCTGCCAAGCTTTATGTTTTAAATAATTCCACAGATTCATTCCTTCCATTTGATTTCTAGACTCAGAGACACCTGGGTTTCTACGCCCAGCACGGTGACAAACTTGCTGCGTGCGTGACCTTAGGCAAATCACTTAACCTCGCTGAGCTTTTTTTTTTAATCTGTGAAATGGAGGTAAAAATATCTTCCTTGCAGGATTGCTGGGAGAATTGAAGCGTATATAAAGGGGGCACACTATTGTGAATGAAAAAAAGGGCTATGTAAGAAACCTGACAAATTCAGGAGGGTCACAGGGCCGGCCTGACAAGTTCGGTGACCGAAAGTAACCACATAAGATGATGGTCTGATCATAAATTCCTGACTGGGCAGGTCATGGCAGGTGGTCACGACCCAGGCCTATCGCTTCCTTAGCAAAGGTCAAACTGATCTTCAGTGAGCCTTGCCCATTGTTCCTAGGCATCTAGGATAACATACCTTTGAAATGTCATTTTCTTTTCCAGACCCCTCGAGGTACAATGGCTGGCACTGGAACACGAGACCACGAGACTTCTCACCGTTATCCTGTTATCTACACACTAGCCCATGGGCTGTCAATGTCAAATGTTAGCTGTCCTCTACCCACCAATGTCAAAGAAGTGTGTGTTTCTCTGTTATGCTTTTTATCCATTCCTAGAGATGTCCCCACTTTGCTCTTCCCCACCTCCTTAATCTACCACCAAAGATTTTATGTGGACCGCCTCCCCACCCCAAACTTACATCTTTTCCTTTAATTCTAATGTATAAAATTTGCTGCCAAACTGCTGTTCTCCAGAGCATGTTCTCAGTCTGCTGAGATCCTGCTTCTGGACACATCCTCACAATTTTGGCTCAGATAAACTCATAAAATTTGTCTATAGGTTTGGACACTAGAGATGCCTGTAAAACATTAGCTCCCTTCTCCTCTCTCTCTCACTCTCTCTCTCTCTCTCTCTCTCTCTCTCTCTCTCTCTCTCTCTCTTTCTGTCTCTCGAAAGCATCCTAATCTAAGCCCTTCTCCTCACAGACCTGGGTTACAGTAGTAACTTCCCAAAGGGTCCCCAGTTTTCTAATCTCTCTCTCCAATCCAGTCCCTCCCAAAAACCAAGATGAGAGAAATCTTAAAATACTGTGTTCCTCTGCCTTCTCCTCTGACCTTATAATATTCCTTTCCTATTGCCATTGGGTTAAGTCAGAGGCCCATTCTAGCCCTAAAGTCTGTAAAATTGAGGCCTCTTACGTCCCGGGATGGCTCTGTTGTATCTTTGTTCAAGACCATAGGGATGAATGTGATTGCCCGAGGGAGATTAAGAGTCGAAGAGAGCTAAAGACAGGACAGAATGTTAGGGACCTTAGCTTGCCGGGGCTGAGCCGAAGAAGCACCAGTAAAGGAACTTATGGAAGACCAGCCAGACAGGTAAGATTGGCATCCTGGAAGCCAAGGGAAAAGATCATTTCCAAGAGAAAGCGATCGAGATCATCAAAGGCTGCAGAAAGGTCAAGTTGAGGACTGAAAAGGGGGTGTAATGGGTTGAATAGTGTCCTCCAAAACGATCCATCCACGTCTTAACCCCCAATGGCTGAATTTGGAAATTTGGGTCTTTGCAGATGTAGTTAAAGCATCTCAGGATGAGATCACCTTGGATTCGGGCGGGTCCTTAGTCTGATGACGTGTGTTCTTGGATTTTTAGGAAAGGCTAGGGAGATTTGAGACACAGAGACACAGAGGGCGAGCCATGGGAAGTCTGAGATGGGTACTGGAGTGATGCGCCCTTGAGCCAAGGAATACTCAAATCCTCCCGGGGTGCCTCCCAAAGGAGCCCATCCTGCCCACCATTTGATTTTGGATTTCTGAGAGAGAATAAATTTCTCTTAAATGTCTTTGTTCTAAGCTACTAAGCTTGTGGTACTTTGTATGGCCGTCTTAGGACACGAACACCGGGTGCCCTGGATTTAGAGAAGGAGAGGTCGCTGGTTGAGTCTGGTGGGTTCTGAGGTACTAGGAGCAACTTTTCCGGGAAGCTGGACTCTGGAGGGAAGAGGATCTGTCATTGAAATAACGAAAGCAATGTCACTTAAAGAAAAGAACTTAAAACACACACACACACACACACACACACAAAACTGCTAATGACAAAGGATGTCCTATATCAATCAGTTTGAAAAGACAGATCTCACAGACTCGCAGGATTTGGGGGCCGGAAGGACCCTTCAACACGCTGAGTCACGAGCGTGTGGATCGGGGAGAGTGTCTGCTGAATGACGTTACTGTGCTTTCCCCTTTCGTCCTCCCTTTGTGGGTCTCTTCCCTCCCTCCTCTTCTGCCAGAGGCATCTGTTTGCCTGGGAGAGGATTAGCAACGCAAAGAGAGAGAGAGAGGACAGCTCAGCTTTGGACATTCAAAAAAAAAAAAAAATTTCTGAGTGTCAAGCAAGGGAATAGGTCCAGTCTTTACCCAGAGAGAAAAGGATTTTCTGAATAATTGAAACACGTATTGACATATCAGGCCTGGTGGATTAGGTCACCAGATTTTGGTAGGAGCCTGAAATGGAAGGACAGCAGGAAAGGACGCAATGTGGGTGGCCCGTTCACATCTGTGCAGACAGAGGCGCTAGGAGCAGCTACCTGTGGGGCACGGGCAGCCCCATGTGGCTTCTTAACCTCCTCCTCCTGGCCAAGAAGCCAGGGGTTGAGGGAGGTGGGTGTGAGACAGGTGGAGGGGACAGCGAAAAGCGCTCGCTGGCCCTCTTTCCTATTCGGAGCCCTAGGATGAGACCCAAATTGGGCTAGACACTGCGTCCACAAGTCAGAGGGGCAGACGGGCAGCAGTGAGGTGAGGAAATGGCCAGGTAAAGGGTGCTACCACCGCCGGCTACAGGGGATCCTGAGATTCCTCTGGGATAAGGGAAGAGGATGAGGAAGGGCCCAAGGGTGGGGGTGGGGCTCAGCGAGGTCAGGGAGAGATTATTCTCTGTGGGGCCCTTATGCCCCAGGCATGATTCCAGCACTGGGTGCCAGCAGAGCACTGCAGAAAGCCCACAGGTGACCACTCGGTGGCCCCGGCCATCATGGAGAGTGGGATTGGAAAGGAGAGGAAATTTAAAGGACTGAGCATTGACCCTACAGAGACTGAGTCACCCAAGAGAGGCTATTTAAAATGGAAGGTGCTGTGGTACCTCGAACTGGCAAATTCGGGTTCCCTCTCCCTTCCCCAGAGTGGGCCAGGGGCCCGGCGGACCAGTCACAGGAAACAGAGAAGCAACACTTGTCCTTGCGTTTTTTTCTGGAATATTAATTTGTGCTCCTGCTACCCGTGCCACTGTCCCCCCCGGCTGGCAATGCTCCAAAGGCTGGGAAGCACTGAGCACCAGGAGCAGCATTTGTGGGAGGGGACGGGCTTTGTGAAAAGTGTCCCCTGGAGGCCTGGACCGTGGAGACTAAATGCTTGTGAGTGGGGACAAGAGTCTCCGGGGAATGGCTCCAGCGATGGTTGCCTCTGAGAGAGGATGCAGAAAAATCAGCTCTCAGGGTACAAATCAGTGCTGTCGTGTACCCTGGAGGCAAAGGAACACACCTTCCCATAACGGAGCCCCTGTCGTGTCGGAGAAAGCTGAAAAGGCTCCCAAGCCGCAGGGCTGTGCGAGTTAAAGAGAAAAGTCACATCGTGGCTCCTTCCCCTGGGTTCACTTCATCTTATCCGCAGCGCTTAAGTGCTCTTCCCAAAAACCAAACGAAACCCTTGCGTTTCCCATGGTTCTCTTTTGAGGCTGGGGTTCAGACGAGGTCAGGATCCACAGCTGATATGGATTTGAACCCCCACATCCCATGTGTTCCCCCCGAAGCCCACTGCCTGAGTAAAGGAGCGGGGTGGGAGTCAGGAGGAGGCGGCCAGGTGATGCTCGTAGGTCAGGAAGATTTAAAGGTGGCTGCCGTCTGGTCCAGGAGAAGGGACGTCTCTCTCCCGCCTGGTTCGCTTCTCTGAATTATCTCCCAGCCGGGAGTGGGGAGCATAACCTTGAGACCCAGGCAGACCCAGGGTTTTTTACTGCACTGATATTTCGGGCAAGTGTCTTAAGATTTGGAGCCTCAGATTTCATTGTGACGACAATCATTCATTCCCATCTTGCTGAGGGGTTAAAGTGAGTAGATGAGGACATGTGGGCTTAGCAGAGAGCCTGTGCAGGGAACAGGTGAAAATAATTTTAATTTAATTCTGTTCGTCCACCTGCCACTATCACGCCTCCCTCCCTCTGTCCCAATCAGCATTGGAGGGAGTAGAGCGAGTCACTTCGAACCAGGTACTGGTTTCAGAGGCCTACTCACACAAGTGTCTCTGACCTTGACCTTTGGCATTCTTAAAAACCAAAAATCTAGAAACTCTTTTCTTGTGAAGGGAACAAAACAGTCTCCTTGGGGGCTTGGCTCCCCCTGGCACCTCTGGGGAGTATCAGAAGACAGCGCGGGGCGGTGGGGTCCATTGCATCACTGTTTCAGGTGAGATACCCAGGTGTATCTGTGTGCCGCGGGAATGGGGCTCAGTCAGCTTCGTGCCTGAAAGACCAGGTGAGAATCACACATTGTGTCAGTGGCAGGGTGGTCACTGCGCGCTGCCCTCAATAAAAGAATGCCGACCTCTGCCTTTCTTTCTCAAGTCATGTCGAGGGCAGACGAGCTCCTGCCAGGTGCAGAAGAAAGAAAGAAGCCTGCTCTTGGCAGCAGGGGAATTGGGTTGCCACAGCAACGAGCTTCTTCCTCGTCCACTTCACTATATGGCTTTTGAATGAGATTTCCTCCGGTGTATCCATCTAGCGGCTTGATCCCACAACCTGGCCACCAGCAAGGTTCACCATCCGGGGAAACTCCACAGCAGGGAGTCACTGACCCCTCTTTTCGCGGCCAGTCCCGCCTGTCCCTGGGAGGGGCCAGTATTTGCGTGGTTTACCCTGGAAAGGAGCCCTCTCATCTTCTGTGGGCGGGAGGGTCGACTAGTACCGCTCTGAGCAGCAATGTGGCCAAATGGAAAGAAATGTGTGCCCTCTGATCTGACGGTTCTGGGGCTCCGACCCTGGCATTGCAGCATCGCTTGTAAGAGCAAAAATCTGGAAATAACTTTCAAATCACGGATAGGGGACTGGTTAAATATCTGTCCCCTGTAGCTACTGTGGGACGCTATGGGACCAGAAGAATAATGAACCGGATGGGGGAGCCCACGTGGGGAGACGTACCGTTAAGTTAAATAACGAGTTGTTCAGACTGATAGAGACAGAAAGCAGATTGGCGGTCGCCAGCGGCTGCGGGGAGGACGGAATGGGGAGCTGTCGTTTAACGGGGTGGGGGGGCAGAGTTTCGGTTCAGCAGAATGGACGTTCTGGAGACCAGTTGTACACCACTGTCACACGCACTCAGCCCTACTGAACTGTACACTTAAAAATGGTAATGACGGTAAATTTTATGTGACGCATGCCTACTTTACCACAATTTTAAAGAAAAGCAAGTGTGGGTGCCAGGCCCCGCTGAATCCAAGGTCCGCCTGGTCCAAGGTCCGGCTGGTCCAAGGATTCAGAATGTTACATTAGTGTAATAAGGCACCTGTGCCTAAAATACAGAAACATAATCCAGCTTACTGTATCACGCACGTGTGGCTGAAGGCCACTATCGTACTCTGATATGTGTGGAGCCACACGGTCCCCTGGGGAGCAGAAGGGGAGCACAAGCAGGGGAGCAGAAGGGCACATAATACCACGCTCCTTCCCGTAATAGATTGCACTTCCCCCAACGGAACCGGGCTCCACGCAGCAAAGTCGGCGTCTGCCATTTCTTTCTCATGTCTGCCTCTTATGCCTTCTTCCAACTGGGCGTCTCACCATCAAACCTTCCCTTCTCAGTCAGCTCGGCGCGGACAGCGGGTTTCGGAATAGAATCAATACAGCACGATCGTGGTTGTGCGTGTGTTTTTGAAGGGTGATTCGATTTTGGAAGGAGGCAAAATAAGCTGTTACTTTTTCATTGGGAAGGAACCGAGCAAAAAAAAAAAAGGTAAAGAGGATATTACTTTTCATTTTCTTCCCTTCTGTAGAGTTTTTAAAATATATAATGAGCATCTATCATTTGTATCATTTCAACAAGCTAATAAAAACAGGGTGATGGCATTACTATGCTGATGTCCAGGAAGCAGGCATTAACTCGACAGGTATTTATTGAGTGTTCGCCCGCCGTGCACTGCACCGTGCCTAGTACCACAGTAGAAGAGCGAGGCAGGACCGTCCCTGTCCTCATGTGGCTTACACTCCTGTGCTTAGCAGATAATCCTCACCACAGCGAGTGACAAACGCCGACAACATGGGACAGGCAGGCAAGGATGTGCTTTCCCCATTTCCTCTCACCTCTGAAGAGGACCTTTAAGCTGAGACTTGAAGGATGAAAAGGAACCAGCCAAGAAGAGGGAGGAAAGAGCTGGGGGACACAGGAGCAGGGGCTGCGAAGACCCAGAGCTTGACGAGAGAGGTCAAAGTGTCAGGAGTGAGGACCAAGAAGGAGAAGGGTGGTTGACAGGCTCCGCCAAGGAGGAGGCTGGGAGGTTCCCCGGGGCGATGGAAAGGCACGGAAGGACTCTAAGCGGAGAGTGACATGATCTGATTTATGTTTTAAATGATCACCACGGCGGCCGCTGGGAAGGGGAAGAGGCTGGAGAGGGGACCGGAGTGGTAGCAGGCAGACGAGATAATGAGGTAATTATTAGCTTCCTGCTGAATGACTTTGATGGGGAATTTTGGTTTTAGATGAGGCTAGAGAATTGCAGATAATTACTGAAATAAGTTACAAGAGTGTACTTTTTAAAAGGCTCTCACATGCCCACCAAACTGGTAAAATTTGTTGTCTTAGCGGGGAAGGGGGGCATCGTGGCCCGCTGTTGGCACTTTCAGGTGGCTTCCAGTCAGTGACACCTGTGAAATACAAAGTCTAATTCCGCAGGTCAGAGTAGAAGAGGCCCAAGACTGCCTGTCTGACCAGTTCCAAGCCAAGAGCCACCCGAGGAACAGCAGGTCACCAAGCGCGATGGGCTTTTGTGCTGGAAAACAATGATTGTAAAGATATTTTTCAAGGGCCCTCAGAATAACCTGCTTGAGACATGAGCAGACAAAGCAGAAGAACAAATTCGAAAGGACATCTCTGGCATCTCAGAAGGGCGAGGTCATCCAGCAAGAGGCTCACCACCTCCCTGGGGACTCTCATGGCTCCATTGCCAAAGAAGTGACATTCTTTAAGTAAACATTGAGGCGCCTGTTATATGTCAAGAACTATGTTAAATGCTGTCCGTAGGGTGGGAAGAGCCACTGGCGGAGGAGCAGGGGAGATGAAAGCAAACACAGAATCCTCACCCAAGCCCGAGGTGCTAAGAGCATCAATAAGGTACCAGTGGAGGGCCAGAAGGGCTGTCAACCTGGGGAGGGGGTGGGGTGTGGCTGTCAGAATCACCGAGATCACCTCTGCGAGAGCTCACCTCTCAGAATCAGGTAACCTGCTCGGTGGCTCAGACACCAGAACAATGATCTGCCTTTGAATGAGTGACTTTTGGGTGCCAGGCTGTACCCCGATCTTTGCAGACAAGTCTCAGAGCCCTGTGGCCAGATTACTACGAAGGTTCAAATCTCAGCTCCGTGACTCACCAGCTGTGTGAACGTGGACACATTACTTAAACTTGCTTGGCCTCAGTTTCCTCCTCTGAAAAATGGGAATAATAATAACTAGGAGTGTTGTAAGGATGAAATAAGTTATTGTATATAAAGCCCTTGGGATGAGGACTGGCATGTCATACAAGCTATTATGAAGCACTAGCTATTATTATTTAATCCTCACAACAAAACTGTGAGCCCCAAAGTATTAAATACCCATTTTTTCCGATAAAGACACTGAGGATGACAAAGGTCGCACTCAGCTCTGCAAAAGGCCCAGGCTCTCTGCTTCTCTGCTCACTCTGATCTCTTTCCATCCTAAAGCAGAAGCGCTGGGAGACAGCAGCACTCCGGGTGCATCTCTGAGTCCTGTATCCCATCTCCCAGAGCCCTGCTCAGGTGCCCCAAGCCCACCCCACGTACTGCAAACAGACCTGGACCTCCCTCCTTCTGACTTAAAACAGCCACCCCATGCAGGAGCTAGAGGCCAGGAGCTAAAGGCCACCTGAGAAGGGTTCACGTGTGTTTGGTCCTCAGACTGAGCATTCCCAGATGTTCACTCACCCTGCGAGGCAGATGCATGCACCACAGATCTGACATTCGGTCTGCTGGGACCATATCAAAACAAAGCCACTCTGTCAGCCTTCTGCATAGCAGCCTCGCAAGATGAAAGGGGTGTTTCTAAGACGAGACAGCAGGCTACCTTCATTTATCTCAATCCCGCTGGTTGGATGCAAATTGCTTTCTCACATCCAGGCAAAAGAACGGTAGTGGGTGGGATGAATCGATGGGGGCACGTAGCTGAAATATGGTACGAGGGAGTGAGGCTGCGGTAGCAGGATGCCCGCGTAGGTCCCTAAGGCAAAGCCGGGTGCAGCCACCAAGCTTGAGCGCCCCTCCCGCTCCTGCTCCTCTTCTCTCTCCCGCTCCCTCTGCCCCTGCTCCAAGTGAAGCTTTCACGGAGTGTGGGAGTCAGGGTGAGATTTTCTCCCCAGCCTTCGTCTGGGGCAGAAGGACCTGGAAGCACTCTGTTGGATTCGAATCTCTCCTGGCTCAACCAGGAAGCTGGCCACAGGGGGCAGGTGGTGAGAAGAGAGGTCAAGTCTGCCTGTGGGTACTCAACTCAAATTCATATTTTATTTATTATGCGTGATGGATATATTTCTATATGTATGTTCCTTTATACCCACTTACAAAACGGTGCAGTGTTTAGGAATAAAATGCATAGCTTTAGAAATTAAAGTGAAAAGAAAATAAGTAAGATTAGTATCTATAAATGTATAATAATAAATAGTCCTATACAGCGGCTAATAAGGCCCGTAACATTGGTTCTGAGAACCCTAGTGGCCAAAGCAAAGAGTGAATAACAATCAAATACAAGAACCAGAGAGTCCATAAGATGAAAAAAACCCAAACTTTTCAGAAGCACCACCTGAACCTTGGTACTGAAACGTGGGAGGAATTCCTCCATGGCTCCACCTAAAGATGACCCTGAGATGTCGAAAATGAGGAATGCCCTCGATGGCACCCCGACAATAGACATAATAACAATCATTTCTCATACTGCTCCCCGTTGTGAGATGTGGTACTAAAGTTTCATTCAAGAGTAATCCTAATATCCATTCTGCATTGTTTGTAATATCAGAAATCGGAGACAGCACAAATGTCCATCAAACACGTTAAGATATAAATATCCACAGGAGTACTATATAGCTATAAAAAAGAAAGAGAAGCAATTTAGGTACTCATATGAAACAGTCTCTAAGATATATTGAGAAGTGAAACAAAGCAAGGGGTAGAACAATGTCTGTACATGAAAAAAAATGGGATATATATATATGTGTGTGTGTGTGTGTGTGTGTGTGTGTGTGTGTGTGTGTGTGTGTATATATATATATACATATACATACACATACATACATATACACTTAAATACTTGTATATACCCCAGATCATTTCTGGAAGGAATCACAAAAGCCGGTAGCAATGCTTATTTCTGGGGAGGGGAACTGGATGGAGGATGACAGAGGTAAGAGACTGACTTCATTATACAGCCTCTTGTACTGTCTGAATTTTGTACTGCGAGAGTGTTTACATATGCACCATAATTAAACAGTCCATTAAAACCATGCAAACAAAAATGATCTAAGAGGAGGCTATACACAAGGAGCTCTAAACAGACACTTCTTTAAGGTCAAGCTTAAGGATGACGTATAGATTTCCCAAGAGAATGAAAGGCCCATGCATCCTTCAAGCTTCACAAGTCCTCCGTGAAAGTCGTTTACCCAGTGTAGTCTCTGCTGAGATGCAGGTGGGCAGAAGATCTCTATTGCGGGTTAAGATACATTCTTTCCTCATCAACTGGAAAACTCAAAAGTCTTCCCTTTGCAAATGCACACGCATGTACACATGCACAGCTGTTAGAACTACTACATCTAGCAAAGTTGTAGGATACAAAACCGATACAAAAATTGGTTGGGTTTCTATACACTAATAATCAACAAGTCTAAAAGGAAGTTACAATAGCATTGAAAAGAATAAAATACTTGTGATACATTTAACCAAGGGGGTGAAAAACTTATACAATGCAAACTACAAAATGTTGCCAAAAGAAATTGAAGAAGACGTTAATAAACGGAAAGTCATTCCTTGCTCATGGGCTGGAAGACTGATGTCGTTAAGATATCAACACCACTCGAACTGTCTACAGATTCCATGTGATCCCTACCAAAATCTTAACACTGTTTTTTGTAGAAATTGAAAAAAAATCCATCCTAAAATTCATATGGAACCTTAAGGTACCCTGAATAGCTTCCCCCAAAATCCTAAAAAAAAAAAAAAAGGAACAAAACTGGAGCACTCGCACTTCTTGATTTTAAAACTTACTGCAAAGCTACAGTCATCCAAACAGTGTGGTTGACAGATGCGTAGACCAATGGAATACAAGAGCCCAGAAATAAACCCTCATGTAGATAGGCAACTCATTTTCAACAGGGGCCAAGATCATTTAATGAGGAAAGAACAGTCTTTTCAACAAATGGTTGGGAAAACCGGATAGCCACACTCAAAGGAAGGAAGTTAGACCCTTCCCTAATACCATAGACAAAAATTAAAGCAAAATGACATCTTTGATCATGGGCAGAGATTCAGTATCCCCACTTGTCCCAGTCTTCTCAGCTGCTCTTGGGAAGGTAGAGATGGAGCTGGATGAAGCACCTGTGGTGTAGACAAAAGGTGAGTGAGTATCCTATGGCAGCCAGAATGCCATGGAGGGTTCTCTGTACACACGCACACACCACTCCCTGCCTGCAGTGGTCTCGTTCAGGCCTGGCTGACGTACAGGCTGAGCAAGGAGAGCCCTGGTGTGATCTGGCGAAAACAGAAATAGAATTTTGCTGATTCTCTATTTACACACCTCCCCGCAACTGCCCTGGCTTAATAAACCTTGTGAGATGATTCAGTGATCAGTGAGTAGTTTTAGGGATGCCAGGGGAGCCTGCTCTTCCCCCCTCCCGCCTTCCTTCCTTCCTTCCTTCCTTCCTTCCTTCCTTCCTTCCTTCCTTCCTTCCTTCCTTCCTTCCTTCCTTCCTTCCTGCTCTGCTGCTCACTGCCCTGGGGGCTTCATTTCTCAGCTTAGTACCCTGATGGATGTAAAGGTATGAAATCCACGCCCCCTCCCCACGGCAGGGGGCGTGACTCCAGACTTCTATCTGCCACACACATCTTACTTAGTAGGAATGAAAGCATCGTCGGGAGACTGGTGAGCATGGAGAGGAGCCAGACTTCCAGTCTGGGCTGGTCACCAACCAGGTAATCAGGTGATCAGAGCCAAAGGCATGTGCGGGGAAGTGGGGGAGAAGGCAGGAGCCCTGCAGGGTGAGCCAAGAGGGAGAGCTCAGAGGGACGTCTGGAGGCATGGGTGAGGGAGGGGCGGGGGACTGTGCCAGCACTTCACGGCTGCTCTATGGCCAAGCCCTGTCCTTAATTGTGTTGTCAGAGAGATGAGAGCAGTAACCGGCTAGCTCCCCAGATCGTGGAGGCTGGTCAAGTGATTGAGATCAGATGAATAAGCAGGGACAAAGGACCCCAGGCCACTTCTAAAGAAGCTCCATAGTGGGACTCTGCACAGTCTTCAAACTCGATCTCCCCAAGGGAACATCCTGAGCCGTGGACAGAAGCTTCTCTGCTGCCCTGCTCTGCCACTGCGCCCATCCCACTGCGCCCATCGTGCTGGCTGCTGACAAAGAAAGGGCTTCCGCCCTCGACCTTAACCTTGATGGTGGAACCGAGGAAGGCCTTGTTTTGTTCGGTTTTGTGTCTGAGGCATGACGGTGGGGAAGGAGGAGGGCGTCACATCATTTCAAAGAGCTGACAGGTGCTCCAAGCACCCCTGGATCTTCCTGACCTATTAAGAAAACCCGCACTCATTAATCCAAGTCTTTTTTTTTTTTTCCAAGGTATTTTGACTTTGAGTCAGACTTCTGTTTAAATAGCGAGTTTCAGAGGAGGAAGAGGTCAGGGCTCTGTTCTTGGGGTGCTGATCCCTAGGCCGTGGGGCGCTCCGCCAGCACCAGCCTTTGCTGCCCCTCTGCCATACTCCTCCAGAGTCGAACCCGAGAAAGAAGGGGCCCCGATTAACTAACTTCGAGTTAGTCCTGTTTCCTCATCCATCCCCCACATCTCCTCCCGTCATTATGGGAATGCACACAGCGTAGACACAAAGCATCCTGAGCAGGGCCAGCAGGGGGTGGGGGGCAGGTAGGGGGCAGAGCCAGCCTTTTTCCACAGCATCCCACGCTGAGCAGCAGACGCTGCTTTTCTGGGTCGCCCTCGGCCCCAGCTGCTGCAGGTGTTGGGCACACCTGCGCCCTCCACGGAAGGCTTGCTCTCGGCGGAGGAGATGCCTGGGATGTTGTGGCTACCTCCCTCCCCCGACAGCCCCTTGCCTTTGGCAGGAAACTGCTTCTGTGGGGGCCAGGTAAGCCCCAGAGGTCCCCACGGGGTCAGGCTGAGGCTGGACTCCCCCCAACCTCTCAGCTGTCTGGAGAGCTCTCCCTCAGTGAGCCCCATGTGCGAGGACCAGTCTCAGGTTCTGCTCCCCCAGGCCGAAGATGGCACTCTTCATCTGCTCTCTCTTTATAAAGTCATGGGGTTAGAGGGTCGCTCGGGCACGAGCTTGGCCCTCCGCTTCTCAGCTGCCATCTCCACCCTGGAAGCCCTCCAAGCGGCGATGACCCTTCTCTGCTGTGATGGCCATTGCCCACGTGCGTGGCAGGGGGCTGGAGTGGGCACGTGTGTGTGGATGCCACAGTTCTGAGCATCCCGTCTGCAGGGTGACAGCAACGGGGAAACCAGGCTCCCATCGGTATTAGTGTCCCGGGATTGCCGTAACCAAGAACTACAAGCTGCAGAGCTTAAAACAGTAGAAATGGGTTTCCTTACAGTTCCAGGGACTAGAAGCCCCAAATCAAGGTGTCGACAGGGGCACGCTCCCTCTGCAGCCTGCAGGAAGAAGAAGAATCCTTCTTTTCCTCATCTAGCTTCTGGCGTCTGCCAGCAATCCTAGTACGTGCGTCACTGCCTCTGTTGTCACATGGCTGTCTTCTCCCGTGCGTCCCTTCCCTTCTTCTCATAAGGACACCGGTCCTATCTGATTAAGGACCGACGCTACTCCAGTGGGACCTCATCTTGACTCGTGACATCTGCAACAAACCCATCGCCAAACACGGTCACGTTCTGAGCTTCTGGGGGTCAGGACTTCCATGCATCTTCTTTCTGGGGACACAATTCAACCCATAATCCTATCTCTGTCCTGTGTTAGCCGTAGGATGCCACGAACCAGGTCATCTCTCTATGCTTCGGCTGCAGGTAGGAATAAGAGTACCAAGGCGATGTGGATAGAGGGAGGAATGAACGGGGTCACGTGTGTCCATTTGGCACCACGGTGCCTGGTATGTGGAGACGGATGTCCGGTGGCTGGTGAGGCGCCCCTCAGCAGTGCTCTCTTGGGCTATTATTACAATTCCCGTCCTCCCCACCCTTGCCCCACCGGGCAGCCTCCGTGTAGGAGAGCTTAGATCTGCCCTGGGATCTATTTTGTATCAAGAAAAGGTTACTGGAGATTTTCAGGAATTTAGGCTTCAGGGTCCATTATTTAAGTGTCACTGCCTGTGACTGCATGACGAGCAACCTGAGTGCTAAGAATATATATCGGGTGGGACAACCTGGGTGAGTCAACAAGCATCAAAGGCTCAACACACAGCCCTTTGGGGCTAACAGTGACTTTGCATTATGTGCAAATCCATCTTCCAAGGCAATTTCCTGTTGCCAGGGCAGAGCTGTCTCCTCCCTTCTTCTTAGCCTGTTGCTGCACTCCCCTTCGTGCTGGGCTCCCACAAAGCGGGGAGGGTTCAGCATTTCTCTTCATCAGTGCTGTGACAGGTCCTTTGGCTGACATATCCTGGCATCTGTCTGCCTCCCTCAGCGCAGCACAGCATCAGCCTGAGATTGTCAGCTGTTTCCAGGATAATCAGTTCTCTTCTTGGTCTCAGTCTCAAAGCCTGCGTGGATTGTATTCGGTCTCGGATGTGTGTAGGCCATTTCAATAGGCTGTCTCCACGCCCCCAGTCCCCACCCCAAGTTCACTGGAACAAATGCAACAAAAAGACCCATTTGAACTTTATATTCTCTTGCCCTCTTACCTTGCAGAAGTTTCTCATCAGTTATCAGTGTGTCTCAAATCCGAAGGTGAAAACGAATCACCTGGGATCTTATTAAAGGCAAATTAAGATTCTGAAGGAGGTCTGAGTGAGGCCTGAGATTCTGCATTCCTAACTGAGCCCTCGCGTGATGACAAAGCTGCCAGTCCATAGACGTGTCACTTTGAACAGTGACACATCTGTGGTCCCTCTCCACACGGTTAATAGATATGCCAGGCGAAGTGACAGGTAATGAGACTAAGGCTTGCTCTAGGTGCTAGGGGAGCAAGAGGGACAGAGCGCCTTACCGACCGGGGAGTTAACTGAGACCTCCGAGTAAATGTAAGCTAGAATGAGGGGGCCACGTGATCTGCGCCTCTAGCAAGCTCTCTCTGGGAACGGCCTGCTGCGTGGAGAATGGAGAGGAGGGATCAGACTGGAGGCAGAGAAGATGTGAAGAGGCTCTTGCAATAATCAGGACAAGACATGATG
Source organism: Macroglossus sobrinus (assembly GCA_004027375.1). Classification (NCBI taxonomy): domain Eukaryota; kingdom Metazoa; phylum Chordata; class Mammalia; order Chiroptera; family Pteropodidae; genus Macroglossus; species Macroglossus sobrinus. The sequence goes on from PVKZ01003219.1 coordinate 133,268, forward strand.
TCTGAAGCAGGTCAGAGGGGGCTGGGCTGGAGAGGAAGGGGGAGGGTTCGAGGCCTGTAGGAGGTGGAACAGAGGGGCGTGGTTAACCGGCTACGGGGGAGCCAATGGTGAAGGAGGATGCAAACCCCACCGAGACCCCCAGGTCGCCTGGCTGTGGGAGGATGAGCAATAAGCTTCCTAGAAGACTTAGAGAAGAGCAGGAAAAGGAGAGAAGGGCCAGCGGTAGACTGAGGAAGGGATACTGTCCACCAGCAAATGAGCTGCCAGTGAGAAGGGTTCCTGTGGGAAGCAGGTGGGAAAAGAAGCAGGGCAAGCCTTTGAGAGGAGGCAAGGAGTCCGTGTAGCCTGGCCTGCTGGTTCATCCCAGGGAGCCCCGGGCCTCCGGGCAGCAGCCTGCAGGACAGCGGTGTCCAGGACACCCTAAAAAGCAATGACCTCTGGTGGATGACCCTGGCCTCCCTGCTTGGGTCCATGGCTGAGATGCTGCTTTTATCTCTATTATCCCCCTTCTTTCTACTGTCCTTGAGTTGATTGCGTTGGGGTTTATCTCATTACTTTTAGCCTTTTTTCTCTTCTAATATAAGCATTTAAGGCCATATATTTTCCCTGAAGTATGGCTTGAATGGCATCTCACGGTTTTAATACAGGCATGTCCATTACCATTCAATTCTAAATCATTTAAACATCCATTATGACTTCTTCTTGGACCCATGAGTTCAGAGGGGTGTTCAAAATTTCAAATACGTGCTTTTAAAACGCATCTCTTATTCCTTTCTAACTAATTTGGATGGTAGACAGAAAGCAAACATGGTCTGTATTTACGCTGAATCACTGAAATTTGTCGAGACTTACTTTATAAGCTTTATAACCTAGGTAGTTAATTTTTGAGGCTGTTCCACATGTACTTGAAAGAATGCATATGCTCTCATTTTGGTAGGGAGTTCTGCATATTCATTCATCTGCTCAACCAATTACTGACTGCTTGCCTTGCCCCAGCACCATCATCAGTAAGGGAGGACAGCAGCACAAAACAGAAAAATAGCCCTGCTGCCAAGACTTTCTCATTCTAGAAGGATGAGGCAGGCGATAAACCAAACAAGTGAAGTATAATAATAATTGCAAAAGATTATACGGTGATTACTGCGTGCCAGGCATTGTTCTAAGTGCTCTATTTATACGGACTCGTTAATTCTCTTAACAACTCCGTGTGATAGGGACTATTATTATTTCTGTTTTAGAGCTGATGATAATGAGGTACGGAAAGATGAAGTAATTTGATCAAGGTTATATAGCTAATAAATGGCAGGGCTGGGATTCCAATCCGGGCAGTCAGATACAGGAATGTGAGGATCAGAATGTAAAAAAATTCTATATACAAATTAAAAGGAAAAGACAGAATCAAAATGAGCAAGAGACTATTAAAGAGCAGGCAATTTAAAAAAACTAGAACTTTTAAAAATATATGGATGGGTTAAGCAAGAGACTATATATAGACAATTCGAAGAGAAAATTAGCGAATTGGATCTGAGGCTATCACACAGTAAACGATACAGAGACAAGGTAGAAAATAGCACAGAGAATAAGTAACCTCGAAAAGTGGAAGTCTAGTCTGTGTCTACTTGGAGTCTGAAAAGGAAAGACAGAAGAGAATGAAGGAGAGGAAGTGTTTGAAGAGATAAAAGCCGAGAATGTAAACAAACTCAGAACAAACTGATGGTTGGCAGGTGGGAGGGGGTTTGGTGAAAAAGGTGAAGGGATTCAGAAGTGCAAATTGGTAATTACAAAATAGTCACAGGGATGTCAAGTATAGCTCAAGGGATATAATTGATAATATTATAATAACTATATGTGGTATCACGGGGGTGCAAGACCCATGTGGGTGTCACTTTGTAAGGGATATAAATGTCTAACCGCTATGTTGTACACCTGAAACTAATATGATGTTGAATGTCAGCTGTAACTGAAACATTTTTTTAAATTTAAAAAAAAGCTGAGAATTTCCAGCAAAGTACATAACACATTTGTGTAAACGTTTCTAAGGGTACTCCTCAGAGTTCTCTGGAGGTCCGTGGAGCCTAGGTTAAGGACCCCTGTGTAACAAGTACTGCTAATTGCCTATCCCCACTATATTCTCCCCTTTTGCTATTAATGACCCCAAGTTTATTTGGGGTAGCAGCTACCTTGCACCTTGGGATGTGGCTCAGTTCTGGTCAATGAGATAAAAAGCTTTTAGAAAAGGGAGAAACTCAGCTCACATGCTTCTTTTACCTTTTGCCTTTAACTATCCTGCTTGGAACTTGAATGCAATGCCAGAGGTTCAGCAGCCATTTTATGACCATGTGGAGGGAAGCTCAGGCTAAGGATGGTCAAATAGAAGATAAGAAACTCAAATGCCAATCGTGGACTATTTCCAGATTTGGTGTATAAAAATAATAACTCTCTTTTAGTAAAGCCACTATGGTTAGGTTTCTACTATGTGCAGCCAAACATAATCCTCAATGATGCCACCTACCTTCGACCTACCCATAACCCCAGAAAGCCTATAGGCCAGGGAGCTGTAGAAAGTAACAGATCAGTTAAATATTAATGTTCACTTTAGACCTCAGCCTTTCAAGAAATGATGACTACCTCTTGTACCATGATACCACTCTCAGCCCACGGAAAAAGCAAGAATAGTGAGAAAACAATTGTAAGTAGGAGTTTTTATCCCTGTCATTATAATCCCTCTTCTTTTAGAAATTATTCTGTTAAGAAAATGTTATCTTACCATCCCGGGCTCCTTCTCCTACAATATCCAAATGACAAGTGCACACCGAGACGCGACACTGGGATTTGTTAAAGGCCTGTACTTCTTTCTCTCTAATGCTTTGATACTTTATTCTCTCTTCCTTTTCCCACGCCTCATTTTTATTCTCTCCTCCACCCTCTTCCCTCTCTCATTCTTTAACCGTGACACCTGGATGCAGCTCAATCCAGGTGAAGGCATGGCGGGCTTCTGGCCCTGAGGCTTCTGGGTAAGGATGGGATGAGATAGCATTTCCAAACCTTTCAATGCTACATCTTGAAAACGTACCCAATGGTGGCCAACCAGGTCAAAGAGAGAGGTCAGAATTTACCAAGTTCACAGTGGCATAAAAATATCTTCTTTTAGAAAATTAAGCAATTCACCTATTATGCTGAATAAGAGTTTCCAGATGTCATAATATCACAGTGCAACAAATTAGGTCTTCATTTTCAGACATGGCCTTAAGATCCTGGTACCAGTGTTTTTTTCTTTCGTATGCAACCGTAGCAATTAAAAAAAATTCTCACATGCTTCAGGGATTGCCCGTGAAGCTCTTGGATCTCTTTAATTTTGGAAATCGGACATTGTACAAATCAAGGCTTCTAGCCATGCCGAGGTGTATCATCAAAAGTCTCTCGATTCTGCAAATTTGGTAAAGGAAGCTGCCTCGGTAGCAGATGTCGCTGTTCTTCTTTCCTTTCTCATTTACATGAAAGAAAAAGAATATAGTCCAATCTCAAAATCCATCCCGTAGATGAATGTTCCGCTCCTGATACAACGTAGAACTAGATCTCTGGAGGTCCAGCTGTATTCGTACCAGTAAATTAAACACTTTCTGCAACAGCCCGTGTCTGGACAAGGAACACCCACAAAAGCTGAGCTAAGTGATTTTTTTTAAGCAAAGACCTCCTTTTAAATTCCTTTGAAGACAAGGGGGCAACGGTGGTTGTAGAAAGATGTGTTGGCTTTGAAACTTGCAGAATAGGAGAGTCAGAGGCTTCCTCAAAAACCTAGCGAACCTTCTCCCAGGATCCACCACAAACCCAACGAACACGGAAGCACCTGCCCCAAACGAGCCAGTTATTCTAAAATTCGGTTAAATTATTTACACTCTTTGAAATAAGTATTTCAAAGGGAAGTCTGGAGAAAGCGAGTCACCTGGAAGCCGAGGCACTGAACAGCCTATTAGTTAAATTTGTCTCTCTCTCTGTTTCGCTGATGGCATGGACTTTTGACTCTCCTAATGATAAACGCTGGCTACCTAATGAGATCCCACGGGGCTTGGTTTGTTTATACTTCTCTGAGTGACATTTTCCCCATTTTAATGTCCTAGAAGCATAATGAGTTGAATGAATCACGGGTAATAACAATTTAAAACAATCTAGTCAGGAACAAAATTGGATTCATTACCATGAAAAAGTAGCATTCTGAACCAGGAAAAAAAAAAATCACCCGAGTACAGGGGAGAATATATAATGAACACCACCTACATGTACCGCCTGCTACACGCCAGGCGCTATTCTGAGCGCTTACATGTCTTGACTCATTTCGTTCTAAGAAAAACATTTTACAGAAGAGGACACTGAAGCACACAGAGAGACGGTTAAGTAATTTGCTTGAAGTCTCACAGCTAGGAAGTGACCAAGTGGATATAGAACAGGCAGCCTGGCTTGGACCCAGATTGCTCCGTTCGCCCCTTTAAGGAAGGGAACTAGGAAAGGCCTGGAAAGACGTTACATATAAAGCAAAAAACATGAATAGTTCTAAATGCATAGGAATTAGTGTGTCGATTTCTTAGGGCGGCTATAACAAAAAGAACCAGAGACTTGATGGTTTCAAACAATAGACATTTCTTCTCTTAGGCTTCTGGAGGCCAGAGTCCAAAATTGAGGTGTCAGCAGGACTGTGCTCGCTCTGATGGCTCTCAGGGGACACCCCTCCCTTGCCTCTTCCAGATTCTGGTGGTTGCAGGTGTGTCTTGAATAGTGGCTGCAAGACTCTAATCTGTCCCCATCTTCACAGGGCCTTCGCTCTGTGTCTCTCCTGTAAGGACACTTGTCATTGGATTTAAGGCCCACCTGGATAATCCAGGATGATCTCATCTCAAGATCTTTAATTTCATTAAACCTGCAAAGACCCTTTTTTCCAAATAAGGCCACATTCACAGATTCCAGGGGTTAAGATGTGGACGTATCATTCTGGGGACCACCATTCGACACGCTACAATCAATTAGGATTTTATGATGTTGTAAGAAGCAAGAAACTCAGCTCGAATTGGCTGAAATAGCAAAGCAGGCCCATGGCCTCACCTAGCGGAACAGTCCAGGGCATTCCGGCTTCAGGCGGGCGCTCAGGACTGGCTCCTCCTCAGGCAGGCTCTCCCCTTCCCTCCTGGGGTTACCCGTTTCCTTGTTCAAGTCCACATGGCTGAGAGAAGCTTGTCCTTCCCAGGCCCCCCACCATGTTTCTTTGTCTCCCATTAGCTCCAAGGTACGAGCCCATCAGTGGATCTATCCCTGTGACCAGCGGGTTGGGACACCCTTGCTGTCCTCAGTCAGGAACCTCGCCTGGAGGTAGAGATGGCGTCTGTCACTTAGAATGCCAAGAGCGGGAGAGCCACCGGCTTAAAGTCCAGGTACTGTTGGGAGATCAACCAATGTCCACTATGGCCTCTTCCTAGGTCCTTGCTTTCAGCTTCTCAGGGGGATGTAACTTCTTTCATTTTAGATGTTGAAATGGAGGTGCGGGAATAGGGATTAACTTTCTCAAAGGCACTCACTCATAAAAGGGGTGAAAACCAGGTCTGCGGGACTCCGAGGCCTCACCCTTGATCACAATCAGCCCCCGGCCCAGCCTCCTTACAACCCTGGAGCAAGCCGCAGGTACACTCCTTGGAGCTATGCCATGATGGCTAAGCACGGGTCAGTGGAAAATGAAATAAAAAACGTCGAGGAAAATGACAACCAGATAGCTCCCCGGAGAACGAATGAAAGAGTTTAGGTCCAAATGAACCATAACACAGAAATGAAACACCTCTTCATTCTGTGCTCAGTTGAATGGCCACTGACGTTTTCATTCTGAAATTGTAAGAGTTTCTTGCTGTTCTGACAAACTTGGTTGAAAAGTGATATTCAATATGTTAATGTCTGCTTGCTCCAGGGCATCAGTGAGAAAATTAATTCTCTTCTGGACCACTGGACCTCGCTCCCTTGTCATCTACCCTGACAAAGTCAAGTCAACAATTCTGGTCCTGCTGGGCGAGAGCAGTGATGGAGGGTTCGTCCGGGGGAGGGTGGTTTGCCCGCTCCAAGAGGTTGTCAATTTTTGTAAAATCACAGAACCTATGATGATAGAAAGAGCTTTAAACGTTTTCCGGTTCCTCCCTTTTCTTAATATAGAGATTCCCCCTACTTCCAGCAGAGATGACATTCTTCCTCTCTGTATTCTGAGCACTATACAGGGATGGGCCCTGGTGCAGGTAGGTGTTCAATCAACATCTATCAAATCAATGAGCACACAAAGAAACACACCTTTTCTGGTGCATACGAAACCGACCCGGTCCTTAGAGACTGCGTCGCTGCTTCACGTTGATCAAACGCGTGACAGATGGCTGTATAACACAGACTACGGAAAGCAGAACGTGTGTTTCCCTCTGCAGAACGTGTGATGGGGACGGGGTGTGTCGTCACGTGGGTCTCCAGAATGATAAACGTGGCAGCTGGAAAACGATCGTAATGTTTTGGTTTCTAAGATGCAATAGGAGGATTCTGGGAAGACGGCAGAATAGGAAGCACCAGGAATCTGTCTCCCCACCCAGACGACAACTGCACTGGCAGATCTGTCTCGTGCAACTATTTTGAAACTCTGGATTCTAGAGAAGTCTTTCAACTGAGGTGAAGGCTTGGATAGGAAACGGTAACAAGGCAAATATAACCACGGAACAGGATAAGTTATTTGCAAACCATAAATCTGAGAAGGGATATATGATTTATATCATATATGCATAAGATAGAAAGAATTCCTAGAACTCGACAAGAAAAAAACGGATTCAAAAGTGGGCAAAAGACTCGAATGGACATTTTCTCCAAAGAAGATATACTGATGGCCAATAAGCACATGAAAAGATGTTCAACATTACTGATCATTAGCGAAAGGCGAATTAAAACTACAATGAGATGCTACCTCACATCCAACAGGATGGCTACTATCAAAAATAAAAATAAAACAGAAAATAACGAGTGTTGGTGGAAATATAAATGGTACAGCCACTGTAGAAAACAGTATGGCAGCAGTTCCTCAAAAAATTAAACACAGAAATACCATATGACCCAGCAATTCCAATTCTGGGAACATACCCCCAAAAATTGAAAGCAGGGTATGAAAGAGAGATTGTACACCCATGTTCACAGCAGCAGTATTCACAATAACTAAAAAGTGGGAGCCACCCCAGTGCCCATCGACAGATGAATGCATACGCAAAATGTGTCACATACACACAACGAAATAGTATTCAGCCTTAAAAAGGAAGGAAATTCCGACACAGGTTACAACATGGATGAATCTTGAAGGTATGGTGCTCCGTGAAGTAAGCCAGTCACCAAAAGACGAAGGCTGTGTGATTCCACTTACATGAGGGATCTAGAGTAGCTGAAATCACAGAGATGGGAAGCAGACTGGTTGGTGGTGACCAGGGCCTGGGCAAGAGGAAGGAATGAGGGTTACTGTTGACGGCGGTGGTGGCAGCACCTTATCACTGTATTTAATACCAGTGATCTGTACGCTTAAAAATGATTAAGATGGTAAATGTTATGTTATGTGAAATTTACCACAATAAAAAAAATGAGAAAAAAGAATTAAGTTTTCTTTCTGGGCAGATGTCATAGGACCAATTAAGAATGCTGGGACCAAAACAAGCGGCTGTCTTGTTCTGGTACCTTGCAGCGCATGAGTCTCAATTACTTGAAAAGCATAAAGGTGGGGAGACGGGCATGGCAGGGGAAGTCTCATGCCGGCAGCACCCAGAGGGCCTGGTGCTCCTGGAGTGATGTGCTCCTGGCGGAGAGTGGGAGGCTGGGCCTCTCTGCTCTGGGCATGTAGCACGATGGACTCTAACAGTCTGTTTATTATTGCTTCCTCAGAATGGGAAAAGTGAGGGCAGAGACCACCCTTTAACTCCTAGCATGTAACACATACTACCCGGTACGCAGTAAGCACTCGCTATATGTCTGCTATAAGTAAATGGCTATCTCTGCCCCATATACTGTTCTAGTGGCCTCAACAGTCTCATCCACAGATGTGGTGGTGTCTCCACTCCCTTAGCCAGTGCTGGGCAACTGCAGCTAATTTCTTTCTTTCTGCCGTCTTTGTCCTAAGGTGTGAGTGGAGAAGCATGTTCTGGGCATGCAGCCTTTCTCTGGCTCACCAGCATCATTTATTAGAGCCCGGCCTGTTTTCACATTCTGTTCTCCTTCTCTGAGACAACATTCTTCTAACCACAATCGATGCCAGCAGAGTCTTGCTTTGATTTAGAAGGCTCCACGTCCCTGGAGGAGTAAATCTAATCTCATCCCATTAAGTCATACTTTTACCAGTTCAAATGCTCCCAGGGAAACTGGACCTTTCAGTTCCGGGGTGCCCCCACCCTAGGAGACACTGCATGCCCCTCGGAGGAGTTGAGCTCTTTGTCCTTTCTCTCCCTAACTTGAATCCTGGCCCGCACAGGTGTCACGCTGCCTTCTTTGTACCCCTCAAGAGGAAGGCCAGGAGAAAATGACTCACACTGCGGCGATAGACAATGGATTCCGGCCTCTTTAAAAGAGGTATTGTCATTTTGCAAAACCTCACTAATAGATCTAGGCAATTACCATCAATTGCTGCTAACAGTACAAAATGAGAGACAATCAGAGCTGATAGAAGAACAGCATCACCTCGTCTTGCCAAAAAAAAAAAAAAAATCAAACCTGAATGTGATCAGATCTGTACGCCTAAGTAATATTTTACAGAAAATCCAGGGGACACAGATGAACGAACACATTCGGGTGCCATCACGGGGATGCAATCGGCACCATCCATACTGTGGGAAATGCTATACGACTACTGGGCCAGCTTCTTAAATAAAAAACAGAACTAGACATATCAACCTATCACAACGTATGGATCTTATTGATTCTGGTTCAAACAATTTTTTAAAAATTTGAGACAATAACGGTGGAAATTGAACACTGACTAGATATTGGATAATATTAAGAAATGACTGTTCATCAAGGGAGGTGAAAAGAGTATTGTGATTTTTTTTTTCCTAAAAATAATCCTCATCTTTTGGATAGATATCCTTGAGTATTTGTAGATGATTTGATAGGAGGCCTGAAATTTGCTCCTGTAGGTTTTATCCTTCTAAATAGTTCTCAAATTCATCTTTACATTTCTCCCTGAGGCCTCTTCTAACTGGGTTCCTTGCTTCCAATCTCAAATCTCTCAGTCCCACTTCCTTTAGCAACTAGAGCGATCTATCTACAGTGAAACCCTCCAGTAGTTCCCCGCTGTACAGGATGAGGTCAAGCTCCCGTGACAAGCCTCTCCAAGATCTGCTCACCTGCCCCGTCATCTCGTCGCTTGTTGCTCTCTGTCCTGCACGTCACACAGACAATCCTGAACGGCTTGGAGTTTCTATACTCACCGTACCTCCTACCAGCACCGCCCCTGGTCCACCTGGCCTGGCTAGTGCCTTCTCCGACCTCTTGTTAAGATTCGATGTTGGGGTATTACCTCCCCCAGGAAACATTCCTCGTCTCCTTCCTCTCACCCTCACTTTCCACCCCAGCCTGGCTTGGGTACTCACCCTGTGTGCATCTCCACCATTTAACTGACCACATTGTGTTATAATTATTTGTGTGTCTCCCCATGCCCTTTAAACTGTGACCTCCTTGAGGTTAGAGACCATGTCTTATTCATCCCCAACATCAGTGTGGGGCCAGGTGCCCAGTAGGTGCTCAATAAATATCTGGAATAGGATGACACTTAACACAGATGATTCAGCTTCTGATGGGTGAAAGTGAGACATTAACAAGAATAACTGATAGGGGATGTCTTCCAGGGGTCCTTCCAAAGCCACAGGCCATCACCAACCATATCCAAGTGTGCAGCCTACCCTGTGGGCTCAGTGTTGAATGTCAGAGGTGTCACTGGGACCAGGAGGGTCCAGGGCTTAGTCACAGGAGTTGGAAGGCGCTTCTTTTAGAATTAGTTGAGGAAGCAAACTCAGCATCCATGAGAGTTTGAAGATTTCCTTAAGCAGGTGTCACTCAGTAAAAAGTGGAGTTTACAATCTATTTTACTTTCTGAACCTACTTCTTAACCTACCTCCCTGCTTCTATAACCCCTCTCCCCACATTGTATTCCCCATATTGGGACCTGAATGACTCTTATACATGTAATCAGATCCCGAAAGGATGTTTATTACTTATGCCATCATAGAATCAAGGTGCAGTGTAAAGTCATTATTATATTTTTTTATCTTACTGATGTTATTTTGATATATAAAAAGTGAGGTAATTCGGAAGACCAGACACTATAGTCTCACCTATTACAATGACGACTCTGCTGGGTGACTCTGGATGGGAAACTCAGCCTCTCTGAGCCGTAAGTTTTCTTGATAATAAAATGAAGCTGTAATTACCATAACCTTTTACTGTGCTTCCAAGTCTAAAAATTTAAGATGTGATGGTGTTGATTACAAATCCAAAACTTTCAGAGTTCTAATTCTTGTGGTTCCAGTATGGATTCCCCCATGGTATACAGTCAGAAAATATGGAACTGGACAAAGACACCAACCATTTCATGCAGGGCTCTGAGGTTGAGGGAGGGCAGAACTTCGGGAAAGCTTTCTAGAGAAGGTGACCCGAGACCTGAATTTGAACAGTCAGATGAAGAGTTATCCTAGTGGAAAAGATACGGAAGAACATCTCCCACTGGGCCCAGAAGGTGCAAAAAAAAGGGGGCGTGGAGCACCCGCCTGGCGGGCTAGACCACGGCCGTGGGACCCCACCGTGCTCCGTTATATCCCTGACCAGCATTTCATAGTCACTTACTCCACCTCTGTATTCCACAGTGAATCATGAGAAACAGCCAGAGGCCATGTCCCAGTTATTCCCAGAACTTAGCCTATATGCCTGGCATGGAGTTAGGATGCTTAATAAATGTAGATCAAATGACACTGGGTTCAAGGTCAGATAAGGTCTTAGTATGGTTCCATCCCTAACCGCCACCAGCTTCTGTGAACGGCCTCTTGTGGTTTACAAGGAAGACTGAGCTTGAGAGAGGGGGACAGATCACCACGACTCCCCCTTTATATAAATGACAGTGTTGGTGCAAAAGTAACACCTGTAAAGAGGACGTGAAAATAGGTGTTTTTACAAATGTGGATGTGATAAATGTGTCCACGCTCATCTAAAAGCCATTCATTGGACAATTCTTTTTTTTTTTGAACAAATGAATAACCATATCCTGATTCCTGCTAAGTGTGGGTTTCGTGCTCAGTGGCACAGATCATTGCGGCATGAGGGTATTAAAACATGCAATTCTCTAGGTACTATCTTCTTTAGTTTTACTTCTAATGCAATAAAAGGGCAAAAAGACTCCGCAGGGTGCCAGGGAACCAGCTCTCATCTCAGTGTCCCCAGGGGACTCAGAACCACAGTGAAGAAGAGAGAAATTGACAAAGTCAGCGCCACCCAGCACCACCACTGCAAGCCTCATCCACACCAAGACCTGGAGAGGTTTCCGTTACTATAGCTACAAACCCGCCTCTCAGGAAGCACACCACACCACACCACACAGTAGGCTCCCTAGAAAGGCCAGGCTGGTCAGAGGAGATATAGATCTCTGCATAACTAGAGGGTTTTTTTTTTTTTCCCCCTTGGAATTTATAATTAATGATGTAACACTCCAACAGTGTGAACGTGACAGAACAAGATACAATGAAAACAATGGGTCTGTTCCCCTTGGACAGGAATAAACAGGCTAGTTCATTAGGGGAGCCAAGAGGAAGTGCAGAGCTGGCCCCTGCCATTATCGGTTCATTGTGATACATCTTCAGCTATTGGACCCAGCACGCTTCCAGAAGGCACGCGCAGGAGACGTGCCGGAGATTACAAAAAAAAAAAAACAAAAAACAAAATCCCTTTCAGATGTGGAACTGCAGCGACGGGTTCATGTCACCCCTTTTTATAATAAGAATGACATATCCATCCGATGCCATTCAATAGTCTACTAGACTTTCTCACACGTTCTTGAATTTAATCTAATCCTCGAACAAACATCCTTCGGAGGCTATTACGTACAACACCCTCTCCCATTTACGGAAGAGAAACCCAAACTTCCGATGTCAGGTGATTTGCCCAAAGCCACTCAGACAATCAGTGAAGGAACTGAAGCAGCAGCAGCAACTGGGACGCGAACCCGGGTCTCCCAGTCCCGCGTCCAGCGTGCTTGCTGCTGCACACAGTGACGATGTAAGAAATAACTCACTTCTCTGTCTGGGTTCTTAGAAAAACGACTTAGATAAAACGATTTCCTAGGAGCAAGTACCTCGGCAGGGATCACTGAGCTCACACAGGGCCATTGGAGAGATTTTTTTTTACAAACTGGTACCATGGACCCGATAGGAAGGCTCTGTGGCGTATGTATCAAGAGGAATCAGATCAGGCTTTTGGTATTTTTTTAGGCTTTTGGCATTTTTGAGAGAAAAAATGTTGCTAAGGTTATAAATCCTGAATCTACCTCCTTTCCTTCTAAATTTAATTAAATTCTAATACTCATACTGAAGAAACATATTTGTTCCTAAGTAAAATAAAGGCCCTCATCCACAGGCATATAAACTGTTAAATTATAGTTGAGGAAAATTATGCCCAGGAAAAATATTATAGTCCCCCAACCTCACTATAGGACCTGTGGACACAGCCAAGGAAAGCAGCCAACACTTACTTACTAGAACATGCTAGGCACTGTTCTGTGTGCTTTCCATATATTAACTCATTTAATCCTCCCCGAACCCTAGGATTAGACTATTATCGTTTTGACTTTGCGGATGGGAAAACCAAAGCGAGCAGCTTGCCCGAGGTCACATGGCCGGTATGTGGTACAGCTTAGACTGGAACCTGAGCAGGGAGGGGGCCGGCTCGTAACTGTGAGACCGAGGCTGAGGTGTCTTTGGCTCTTCTTCCCAAGGCGAGCAGTTTGGAGAGAAGACATCGGGGTTTCCTCCCCACCCCCTCTCTGGCTCTAATGCGACAAGCCGAGGTCCCCAGCACCCCAAGACTATATGAACAATGGGGTAGGCCTTTAAAAGTTACGATTCCCAACTCATCACGTGGGAGACTGTTAATCTGATGTAGTGACAAAAATAGGATGCAAAGCCACCAATTATCCCATGACTTAACACTATAATTATGTGCATCTCAATCCTAGTTTTATACCTACACACCCCCCGATGCACAGACACACAGATGAGAAACACACTAGAGAGTGACAAGGGTTGTTTTGGGGTGATATAATTCCTTTCATCTGTTTATGTAACTGGCTCAAGTCGTCTTCATGAAGAATTTTGTAAAATGAAGGTGTGAAATTTTAAATCCTGTCACAATTGGGAATAATTTTGGCAAAGCTCGCCTGGGAGTAAGGAGTGTGGACTAGAAAAAACATTTAAGTTCAGGCTGCTGTAACAGGATGGTTCTGGAATATGGCATCAGATGGGGCTAGCTGGGGGAGAAAACATACTAAGGGGACCCGAGGACTGCACAGAACTCTGCTGTCATTCGGCGGATGACACATTTACTGCAGTGGGTGGTGTTGCCAGGTGTCACGTGACCCCAATCACACGTGAGCCAGGGCACCCCAGTCTCCTTTTCTGCTCAGCGTTAAACATGGTTTCGCACGCGTCACAGACGGCACATCTGTGACTGTCGCGGTTGAATCCCAGTTTTCCTTCTCACCTTTCTGCCCATTTGGCTGGAGCCAGAAGGAAGGGAAGTGGAAGAACCCAAGTTGGCGCCCGTGCTCTGCAACTGATCCAGTTCTGTCAATACACGCTATTTCTTTTCCAAATAAGCTCATTGCCCAGACAGGCTTAAACTCGGGAACATTATCGTCTGTAGAACTCAGTATCATCTTTAATCCAAACTAAGAGCTTCCTGGAATATGCAGCGAGACAGGATACAGTCTGTTCTCTGGAGCTTACAATGTAGCTGCACGGAGCTACTATCTACCCACGAAGAAATAACCACAGGAATATTTATAGACACTACGTTTTTAAGTATATAAAGGTAAACAGTCTTGTATTGCTGGTTATCTTCCGAAATAAACGGCAAGCTTCTTGGAACTAGGATTACTTTGCATCTTTGCAAACACCCTGCATATTTTCATAAGGCCTTGACTATAACAATGCTCTATATCTGGTAACTGCTTTTTGGGCGGGAAAGTTACATGTCACCCCTAAATCTATAGCTCTGTGGCCTACGTAGCTGGCAGGTGCCTCTGCCTCAAGGAGAGTAAGGTGCTTGCTCTCTGAAGATGATACAATCAAGGTGACCTAACTATACCTTGGCTGCTAAAGGACGATGGGAGAAAAGTAGACTCCGGTCACTCTGGGAAACGTGAACCCCAACCCAGGAGAGGTCTGACTGAAGTCAGAAGAGCAATGCCTTTCGCAAGGCCATTCTCACCTAAAATTTCAGGATTTCCTTTCCTTAGAAAGGGATCTTTTTTTTTAAATGTGCCCTGAAATTCCTCACTAAAAAAGCTAGCTGAACATTCTTTAAGAAAGGAAGACTCGAAACCATTGGATGACTTTGTAGAAAATAAACCGATTTAAACTCATAGAAAAGGATGGTTAGGTTATACACCACACCGCTGATGGTGGTTACTTCTGGGGGGAGGGCAGGTCAAAGGTGTACGCTGGTATTGAACGAAGGCTGTAGTACCAGAATGTATTCACATTTAACTTTTGCCAGTAGAGAAGAGGGAGAAAGGAAAGATTGAGGGGGAGAAGAGGCCGTCCTCATCTGTAAGGAAGGCTGTGAGATGCGTTACTATTTAACCGGGTTCACAGTCACCATTCACCAGGACAGAGGCCCTGTTACTGGGGAAGGAAGGGGAAATGGCATCGGTGAGCAGCACAGCAGGCTCTGCTTCAGGGAAGGAAATACTCAGGCAGAGCAAAGGAGTTATAAACAGCACGGGGTGGCTGGAGGCTCAGGTGACACAAAGCAGCCATGCTTAAAGAGGCAGAGAGGGACTAGATAATAAAAGGTTTGGGGTTTATCACCTAGGCCAGCAAGACCCTTGCTGACCAGTCACTTTAGAACTAAATCTAAAAGACTATGAATCTATAGGCCCCTGATAATGCTTGGGATTTGTGGGATTTTTTTAAAAGCTCTCCAGGTGAATGTGATTTAGAGATTGGCTTCTTCTAGAGGACAGTGGTTCTCAACCTGATGGTTTCTACTCTGCAGGGGACATTTGGCAAGGTGTGGCTATTTTTGACGGTCCCTGGGGGTGCATGCTACCAACCTGTAATGGGTAAACACTAGAGGTACTGCTCGACACCCTACAATGCACAGGGCAGTCCACAAGAAAGAAAGACAATTATCTAGTCACTAGTGCCACTGCTGAGAAACCCTGCTCCGAGCAATGAGAAGTCGCTGAACATATCCCGCTAAGGGCTCTGGAGTTGACAATGTAGCTACACGGGTGAGATATTCCCCCACGAAGAAGTAACTATAAAGAATATCTCTAGATACTAATTTTTAAGTACAAAAGGGTAAACAAGTGCTAGAAACTGCTCTAGGCACTAGGGATACAGCAGTGAACTAAACCAAGTCAAAGCCTTTGGTCTCAAGAAGCTAAAACTAGAGGGAAAAGGCCGTGAGCAGATAGATAGATAGATAGATAGATAGATAGATAGATAGATAGATAGATAGATAGATAGACAGACAGATAGACAGACAGACAGACACATACATACATACATACATACATACATACATACATACATAAAATATCAAGTAGTGGTAAGTACTGCGTAGAAAAACGAACCAGGCTAAGGGAGCAGGGAGTCCCTGGTGCCCCTTTAGATAGAGTGGTCAGGGAAGGCCTCTGAATGAGACGACACCGAGCCGTACCAGGTGATGTGACAACATAGGGAAGTGGCAGAAGGAACGGCAAGTGCAAAGACCCCGAGTCAGGGACTTGCTGGGGTCTGATGAGTGTGGCCAACGTGATCAAAGTTCTGTGTGTGTGTGTGTGTGTATGTGTGTGTGTATGT